>APFE030936187.1:79811-123870 GCA_000404065.3 Pinus taeda
CATATTATAAATGCAAGGATTTTAAACCTGAGGGAAAAATATTAAGCCCAAAGAATAAACAATTCGAAGAAATTAATATTACAAACCAAAATGATTAATTAATCCAAGGAAATAATATTGTAAATCCAATGTATCAATATTAAAAACCCAAGAAATTAATAAACCCAAGGGATTAATAGTATAAACCCAAGGCATTAATAACCCCAATGAATTATTAATATTATAAACAAAAGACATTTTTTTTTTCTCGGCAATACTAACTACTATTATATTAATATGTACAGTAAAATTTTACATCCAAAGAAGCTGGCTGCCCAGGGCCATCTGTGGCTCCATGGGTGGCAATAACCGACTCATACAATTGCCTCGCAGGGCGACATTTGCAAAAAAGACTGGAAAGCAGGACACTGAGAGTTTCTAGAGAAGCGCCATGACAGCCCACGCAGGGGCTTTTCCAAAAAAACTTGTGATCCAAACCTACTGTAAAAACTGACAACATAACCATAAACAGACAACAGACAGGTAGCGCCATAAACCAGGTGCAAAACAGACGACTCCACGCCCACTACGACTGCGGTAGCCGCGTACAGGACTAAGCAACATGATGAAAATAGACATGATACAGTACAGAAAATTGAAGTTGACAGGACTCTGACCTGAGAGAACCCGACCTGAGAGAAGGAAGCAAAAGCATAAGAACGCCTCTGGGAGCTAATCCTCTGGCTTCTCTTCCACGATTGTGCACCAACCTTGACCCTCTGGGATTCCTTCCCAAATATCCATGGGATTTTGCGCAGGGGTTGGCGGTTCTGAACCACGAAATTGAGAGGGTGGCTGAGGACGCGCTCCTCCTGAAGTGCCCTCCACAGAAGACGTCTGTCCCATTGGACGCTTTCCCTTACCACTCCCTGAGCTCTCCTTTGCACTTGATGGCTCTCCCGATGGAAGCTTCCCTTTGCCGCGCGCTGTGCCATCTTCCTCAAGAACCAGGGACGACCCCTCTTCGTTCCCCTCTGGAATTTTAGTGAAAAGCACAGAGATATGTGCATTAATGCCTGTATTTTCCCTGGAGCTACCCAGTGTGAAGATAACTGAGCCAAAGGCTGGTAACATGGGCTCCCCCTCAATAGAGCTGCCAACTTCCACAGCTTGGCATGCCGGAATTGGGGTGGCTCCCCTTCTTCGATGACAGTAGCAGCAGCAACAATTGTGATGAGTGTCCGCTGCAGGGGGACGGGAGGATTCTCCACGCCCAGAGCCTCTCCTGCAAGGCATTCTTTCCCGCACCATGATAACCACCTGTTCCCCTTTCTGTTCACCAACGATGGGAGGACAAAGAGACTGATGTTCCCAAATTGGGATTGAACCGTGCCCAAGGGAGCGAAGACACAGGCCAAGAAACGCAGGTATGAGGTGGGCCTCCTCCCAACTCTCAACCACCAGCTCGCGGCGCAAATTCTTATCCTGCCCAGAATTCTTCTCCATGCATATTGCACCCATCTCCAGCCAATCTTCAAACTTAAATTCATTAACCTCTCCGAAGAGACCTGCAGTGAATGCGCTTCGCTGGTTTTCCCACGCCTCAAGCGGCTCCATTAAGGATGCCCTGATGTTTCTCCCGCTGCAGAGCTTTGGCGGCTTGAGGCATTAAAGACTCCTGCGGTATCACGTGGCAGCCCATGCTCGCCATGTGGCTCTTCCTTGTCCCTTCCATTGACACCCGCACCCGGGGTATAAACAAAAGACATTAATATTATAAACCAAAGAGATTGATTAACCCAACAAATTAATATTATAAATCGAAGGGACTAATAATAAATACCCCTGGAAATGATAAACCAATGGATTAATATTATAATCCCAAGGCATTAATAACCAAGGAATAAGTAATATTAAAAATAGAAGAGATAAATATTATAAACCCAAGGGATTAATATTATAACCCAATGGATCAATATTGTTAAATACCCAAGGAAATAATAAACCAATGGATTAATATTATAAACCCAAGGCATTAATAACCTCAAAAAATTATTAATATTAAAAATAGAATAGATAAATATTATAAACCAAAGGGATTAATATTATAAACCCAATGGATCAATATTATAAGCATGCGGGATTCAAAAAATCCATTACCCCCTTCAGTCGAGGGGTCGAGGGGCCGAGGGACGAGGGGGTCTCCCCGAGGGAGGTGGTTGGCGAAGTTATTAAGGGGTTTGCGTCGAAACTTTCCGGGTGTGATCGATTTCGTTATTATGTATATAAGAAATGACAAAAACTAGATTGATTTTTAGAGGGAGGAGTTGCTCATCCATCATATGGTGAGGGACCTAAAAGATTATTTATATTATAAACCCAAGGGATTAATAAGCTCAAGGGATAAATATTACAAACCCAAGGGATTAATAAACCCAAGGAATTAATAAACCCAAGGAATTATTAATATTATATATTATAAATCCAAGGGATTAGTATTATATAGCTAAGGGACTTTCAATATTATAAATTGAAGGGACTAATGTTATAATCCCCAGGGATTAGTAAACCTAATGGATTAATATTATAGATGAAAGGGATTTTCAATATTATAAACACAAGGGATCAATATTAAACCCAATGAATTAATATGATAAACCCTTAGATTATAAACCCTAACATATTATTGTACATGTTAGGGAATAATATTAAAAAAAAATGAAGAGATATATATATATATATAATATATATATATATATATATATATATATATATAAATATATATATATACGACCTAGAAGAACCCAGCGACCCGCCTATCCTCCTCTCCGTAAACTGGGTCGCAAATAGGAGGATTTGAACTTGGGTCTCTCGAGTTTCAATGACTTCATAGATCTTGGATTACCAATTGAGCTGCCCCCCCTAGACCAAGGGATTAATATTAGAAACTAAAAGATTAATATTATAAACCCAAGGGATTAATATTAAAAACCCAAAGAACTCATATTAAACCCAAGGCATTAATATTTTTAATGATAAACTTAATATACCAAACCTAAAAATAATAAAGTAAACTCTGAGATTATAAACCCTAATATATTATTATACATATTAGAGATTAATATTATAAATCCAAGGGGTTAATAAACCCAAATGATTATTAATATTATAAACCCATGAATTATAAATCCTAGTATTAATATTAGAAACCCAAGATTTTAAATGGTAATATTAATATTATAAACCAAATGGATTAATAAAGGCAAGGGATTTTTAATATTATAACCAATGGATTAATAAACCCAAAAAATTTATATTATAAATCTAAGTTATAAACCGAAGAGGTCAATATTAAACTGAAAAGATCAGTGAATCAAAGCGATGAATATTAAAAAACATGTGGATTAATATTAAACCCAAAATATTTATATTATAAACCCTAAGTTTAATATTAAACCCAAGGATTAATACTATAAATATGAGAGATTAATATTAAACTCAAGGGATTATAAACCCTAGGGACTAATAAACCAAAGGGATTAATATTACACACATAAGGCATTTTCAATAGTATAAACTGAAGGGGTCAATTTTAAAGTGAAGAGATCAATATTATAAAGTGTAGGACTAATATTAAATCCAAGGGAATAATATTAAATACAAAAGGGATTGATATTATACTCTTACAAAACCAAGGGATTAAACACAAGGAATTAATATTAAAACCCAAGGGATTTATATTAAACCTAAGGGATTAATAGTTTAAATATTAGTATTAATATTAAACCCTAAGATTAATATTATAAACCCTAATATTTTATTGCACATATTAGGGATTAATAGTATAAAATAAAGGAATTAATAAATCCAAGGGATTATTAATACTATAAACCAAGGGATCAATAAACCCAATAGATTAATATTATAAACCCCAGGTATTAATAAATCCAACATATTTATATCATAAATCCAAGGAATTATAAACCCAAGGGATCAATACTAAACCCAACAACATTAAACCCGAGGGATAAATAAACCCAAAGGATTAATATCAAAAACACACAGATAAATATTAAACCCAATGGATCATAAATCCAAGGCATCAATATTAAACCCTAATATTAGAAATCATATTATTAAAGACAAGATACTAAATGATAATATAAAACCTTAATATTTTAAACCCAATATGAAACTCATTAGTGTAACCCGTGATTTTAAAGCCTAATTTTGTAATGTTATGATACGACATAGAATAAATTGCAACGAAATGTAACATTTTGATAATGAGTAGTAGATTGATTATGACATGGCAACAATGTTTTTCATAATATGACATTAGATGATTTTTATACAAATTCAACGTCACAATACCAAACCCTATTATATTGTCGCAATATGACGTTGAAAAAATTGCAATGTAATGTAACATTGCGACGATACTTGTCAGATTTTGGCTGTCACATTACGACAATGTTTGTCACAATGTGACGTTCAATAGATTTATGGATAATTCAAATGTCACAACATTACACCCTAATGTTAAACCAAATATTACAAACCATGACATTATAAAACCAAAAATATAAACCCTAACATCAAAACTAATATTATAACTCAATATTAATATTATAAACCAAACAGATCAATAAACCCAAGGAGTTAATATTAAACCCAATGGATTTATATTATAAACCCTAGGATTAATATTAAACCCAAGATTAATTCTATAAACCAGAAGGATTAATATTAAACCCAACGAGGAGAAAGGAAGAGAGCAAGATAAATGAGGTTTTTTAAGTAGAAGAAACTAGGGTTTGACAAACATGGCTTTTAGAGTGGGAGGGAGCAACGCTCCCTCCTATCGGAATGTGGTAATGGACAAAGGGAAGGGGATTAGGATGGGATTTAGGGTAAATGTAGAGGGTATGTCAGAGAAAGCCCAAGGGCTTGAAAAAGTAGGTGGGACAGGATAGAGAATAAGCGAAGACAAGGGCCCAATAGGGAAGCAAATGAACCAACAAAAATATCAGAAGTCAAAAGGGTCCATAGGGCCATGTAAGCCAAAAATAACGGTGACCCAAAGGCACTGATCATCGATCTCGAGACCTAGGCCTTTAGAGAATGTATAAGGTCATATGATGTCATATGATAGTTCATGGGTCTTTGGCCCAGAGAAAAAGCTGTGTGATTGGATTGAACATTACCAGAAACTGCGGGGAGAAATCGAGCTACACTAGGGTCAAAAGGATTTTTCATGGTGGTATTTTCCAATATGGAAGATAGAGACCGAGTCTTTGATGGTGGTCCTTACTTTTTTCCCTTGACTGGTTTATACATGAGGCCATTGATGGATAATTTTACCTGGGAGAAAGAAACATTTACATGAGTCTCATTTTGGATCAGGTTGTATTCCCTTCCCCTGGACTATTGGCTCCCTACAACTTTAAAGTTAATATGAGGTTCTCTTGGAAAATTCATTAAAATCTTAGAAGCAACTTTACAAGGAATATACACAACATATGCACAAATTTGTGTTGAAATTGATGTCTCCAAGGCTCTTCCTGAAGCTATTAAACTAGTGTTCTATGACAAATTTTGGTTACAACTAGTGGACTATGAGGAAATCATTTTCATATGTAGATAATGCCATGAACATGACCACCTGATAGGGGAATTCCCCTTAAGAAAAATGGAGGAACAGACCAAAGAAACACAATGAAAGGATGCAAAAGGTTTTGTAGGACCCACCCCAGGGGGTAGACCTAATAGAAGGCAACAACAATGAAATCAGGGAAGAAAAGCTCATAAAAATAGCTTCGAAGTCCTAGTTGAGGAAAACCCATAGGGCTAAGGCACGGAAGAAGAGGATAGTGAGGAAAAAGGAAAAGGTAAAGAGGAAGAAATGGTGCAACTGAACGAGTAATATGAAAAAAAAGAAGATATCCTAGATCCAATAAAATGTTTTGAGGGAGACACGGAAATGAACCCAAGCGAAGTAGGAAAAAAAGGATCCAAAATTACAGGAGATAATCGAGCAAGAAGGAATCGACCTCCAGGATATGGTGGAACATGTGAGGAAAAAGGTGATAGATGCAATTAACATGATTGGATAGAATCTAATATATATACCTAATGAGATAAGAGATGAGATTATGGGGGCAGAAAAGATTGCATCCATAAAAAATAATGGGATCTCTGAAAGAATCCCAACTGGGATTAAAAACATCGAGCTCTCAGATGGTTCTAGCACCATGGTACAACTAATAAAGAAGAGGAAGGAAGCTGAATAGTGTCACCCTCAAGGAGCTGGGAGCTATGTTAATAAATTCAGGTAAGATGAGAGCCTTAGGCTCACCCTCTTTAAATGTAATTAAATCATGAAATGTTTATCATGGAACATAAGGGGCATTAGTAGCCTTAGGAGATAACGATTGTTAAAGAAAAATATCTAAATAGAACAACCTGACATCATTTTTTTATAAGACTTTAAGTGTTTAGTAGAGAAAATAGCGGAGTTAAGTAGGAGTTTAAGGAAAAGGTACGACATACTGGAGGTGGAAGCACACGGATTGGCAGGGGGTTTGGTCATTTGCTGGAACCCATAATATTTGATCTTATTGGACATCAAAGCCAGAATATTATACTTATTACTAGAGATGTAGGTTATAGGATCCCCAGGGACAATGGTGTTTACAAATGTTTATGGACCTCAAAGAATTAAGGAGAAGATTAAACTTTTGCAAGATCTCAAAAAGATAAAGATTAGGAAAGGGCATCTCCCTTGGATTATGGGGGGAGATTTCAATATGATAAAATATCTATCAGAGAATAAAGGTGGAAAAAGAAGAGTAGAGAGAGATTCTAAATAATTTAAGGGCTTCATTGAGGAATCCAACCTCATTGATATGGAAACGACGAATGGATTCTACACCTGGAGTAATAAGTAGGGGGGACATCAACAAGTGGAGTCTAGAATGGATAGATTTTTAATCTCGAAAGATTTACTGATGAGAGGGGTAGGTGTGTCAAAAAATATCCTTCCCTGCGGGGGATCATATCATTGGGCAGTTCTCTTAATGCTTAAGTTGGTAGGTACTCCCAAAGACATGTCTTTCAGATTTGAAGCCTTCTAGTTATATCACCCTGCCTTCATGGAGAATATCAAAGGATGGTGGTAGGAAGGAATTACAATAAGAGGCTTGAAAATGTTCATCCAGAGGGATAGATTAAAGCATATTAAGTAAAAATTAAAACAATGGAATAAGACATAATTTGGAAACATCCTTCAAGCGAAAAGGGAATTGGAACAGAAAATAGAAGCAATGAAACAACGACTGATTTATGATGCTTATTCAGAGGATAGTAAAGAAGAGGACAAGGAGTTACTAAAGAAGTGGGAGAAGAGATGTAAACAAGATTAAATTCTATGGAGACATAAAAATCGAGTGTTATGGATCCAAGTGGGAAAAAGAAACACTAAATTATTTCACCGTTCAACAATTTCACATTGAAAATCCAATAGAATCCTACGCATAAAGGATGAGGGGGGGTTTTGTCCCTTTGAATCTCATCAGTAGTACAAGTGCTACAGGAGAGATGGAAAGCCCCTAGAGATAACCTCTGGGTTGATTGTAGACTAGGGCCTAGGACATCTTAAGTAGAGGAGTGCATGAAAGATTATGAGTGGGGTTTCGTGTGCACTCCAATTGTCACGTAAAAAGGTAATAGGATGGGCTTGGTTCAATAAGCCTTCACTAAGGTAGTTTCAAGCCAACACATGGATCCAAATGCTGGGGGTATATTGGGGCAATCTCAAAGAGAAATGGCCTCTTCTTCTGGTGGCCAACACACAACAATGAGAGAACTTGAAAACGAAGTTGTAGAAATGGTGGAGAGGAGGAAAGGAAGGAGGGAAATAGATGCATAGGGTTGTAACAGACATAATCCTAAGAAAAATGTTCCAGCAGAAATGTGGAATTCGATGTATAGGGCTGTAAACAACACAACATCCTAAGAAAACATATTCCAATAGAAATATGGAAGAGGGAGGAGGTGGAGTGATAGAAACAGTAGGGTAAAAAAGAAGGTTTCAGACCAAACATGACATGGGTATCATTCTCTACCAAAAGCTAACTTAAATTTGAGATAAATCCAAAGATTAGAGAGGAACCAATTGAATTCATTATACTATTTCAAATGAGGAAAACCACAAATGATATGAAATTACTGAGAGGAACATGTTGCACATTAATCATGCTTAGAATCAACAGGGAAATGCCATTTATCTTAAAGGGTCCAAATAACCAATCCATACATTTAGCATGATATCCGTGAAGCCCTGTTTAAAAACAAATTGAACCAAAATGGCTTCAATGAATTAGACCCTGTGGGTGAGAAATTCTGGAACCTGCCAACTCTTGTTAAAGTGTTGCCTCCCCCTTTTTATAAGAAGATGGGGAGCTGGAATTATAGTCTACAAAATATCTGAGCCAGAGCTCTAGTTGTCTACTAGACCAACTGTCTCAGCCCATGTAAGGTAATGTTCCCCAAAACGATTACAACTGGGATTCGATCCCTTCTTGGAAATAAACATAAATTAATAAATAGAGAAATAAAATGGAAAGAGGAAGGAGTAGGTCTCCCTTTTGTCTCCCTGTGAAGGTCTCTGGTCAAGCCACTCTCTGTCATCATGCTATTTTATGTTGTTGAGGTGGTTCACTGTCCATTCTCCCTTAAATGCCTTCGACACTGATTCTGGATGTGTGCTACAAGAGGGCCTTATCTTTAATTCGCCCATACATGGCTTGAATGCTCCATAATTCCATTTAATGCCCTAGCTACCAACCCATACGTCCTTCAAATCTTTGCACAATCCTTTTTGGTGCTCTAATACACCTAGGGATGCGTTTTATGATGTAACAAGCATCTTTTCAGGTGCAGGCCTTTAACATAGAAATAAGACAAAATACGCAAGTTCTAGCTTCCCTTTAAGCCCTCATGCTTTCAGCCCCTTTCTACGGTTTCCTTCATATGACCGGGGGCTTGAACCAAGTGCTTAGCCATTTAGGCACTATGGATTTGCACTACTGTCCGAGAAGAATTTTTCTTTCTTAATTTGAATACCGCATCCTGATGCTTGATACACTTCACCTTTATTGCTTCCCCTTGACATGGAGATTGTTGATCACTGGGATCAGGCCCATTGAAGATATTGCAATCGCAACCCAGGAGAGAGAGACACTTTCACTTATTTTCATTTTGTGGGCTGACTTGTCTGGACACGAAATCCTTATAGGCTGGAACACATGAAATATTGCATCCAAGAAGAAGCCCCCACATATCACAATCGCAAGCCACGGAGACTTTTGTGTAGGAGAGGTTTAACTTGTACGATTGTTGATCACCAATTTGCGGCAGCGTGACGTCACCATTGCCATGTGTCACCATGTGAGTGGTGACATGTGGCACCCAAAAACGCCCCCTAGGACCCCTTAAAAACGCCGATTTTACATGATACATGTCCTCCGTACTTGTTATGCTCTTGACCTGCGAGAAGCTACCAGAATACTAAATACGTGAAGAAATATACCTAGAACACAGAACAATAAGAAATAACAACATGTATTTTATTATTCAAAAAGGAAAGCAATGTTCACTTGCCTCTTCGAGGGGGAAACCTCCAATAGAGCTGGGCTCAATTACAAAATAAGACACGATGCTCCTCAAGGGGAGTCTCTATCCTTTATATATGATTCATACATGTCATACCATGAGTTAGTACCATGGTTCTGATTAATACCATCTATATAATACCATGGCCCATTTGCAACTAACTGTGGTCCCTTATTTAAATGCGGGTCAACCACTTACAATTATTAATATGGGCTTTATTCACTCTTTAACTAACTATAACTATGGCTCGACCCTATTACATAAATAAGGGGGTTAGATTTGGACCACAACATGCCCTCCCCCATAAAAATAGCCTTGTCCTCAAGGTTGAAGCTGCAGAAACGGATGAAGAACAATAGTTCGTTCCCAGGTCACATCTTCTGGAGACGTGTCTTTTCACTTGACGAGGGCTTCCTTGATCGTGCGACTGCGCAGGTGTCGTTCTCGCGTGTCAAGAACCTGTTCAGGTTGGAGCCACATTGAACCTTCTTCATTCAATTCCGGTAGACTAGTTTGAATTCTGCAATGGTTCCCAACCACTTTCTTGGGGCATGAGACATGGAAAACATGATGGATTTTTGTAGTGGGTGGCAACGCTAGCAAGTATGCTACTTCTTCGACGCGCTGAAGTATTTGATACGGTCCGTAGAATTTTGGAGATAATTTCTAACAACCCTTGTCTTTGAGTGATGTTTGCTTATATGGTTGCAACCTCAAGGATACCTGATTCCCTTCTTGAAATTTGTGCTTTGAAAAATGTTGGTCTGCTTGTTGCTTCATGTGATTTTGAGCTTGATGGAGATTCTCTTTGAGGTGGGCCAGCATGGTTGCACGAATCTGTAGGAGTTGATCCATTGCTTGTACCTTCAAGCATCTGTGGATATAAGAAGTAGGTGAAGGAGGGAGTTGACCATAAACTGCTTCATATGGAATCATTTTGGTGGTGGCATGATAGTTAGTATTATACCACCATTCGGCTAGAGGTAACCACTGTACCCATAGATGTTGCTTTTCTGAAGTGAAACACCTGAGGTAGGTCTCCAGACATTTGTTGACTGCTTCAATTTGACCATCAGTTTGGAGATGATAGGAAGTACTTAGTTGTAGTTGGGTACCTTGTAGCCTGAAGAATTCCTGCCAAAAGTTATTGGTGAAGATCGGGTCACGATCAGAGACAATGGAAGGGGGCATGCCATGCAATTTGAAGATCTGGTCCATGAAAGATTGAGCCACCAAAGCTGGTGTAAAATGGTGGGGTAGGGTGCAAAAATGAGCATACTTAGAAAGTCTGTCCACAACCACCATGACGACTAACTTGTTGCCTGACTTTGGAAGGCCCGTAATGAAATCCATAGAAACCTCCGTCTAGATTGAGGCAAGGATGGGCAATGGCTATAATGTGCCTGGGGATTTGACTATTTCTCCTTTATGGCATTGACACACATCACACTCAACTACAAAAGTAAGAATGTCATTTTTCATGCCTATCCAAAAGAATGAACGTCGAGTGCGAGCATAAGTCTTCTGAAAGCCTGAATGGAATGGAGTGGGAGATGAGTTCAACTCTACCAAAATGCAACTTTTGAGGGTGGATGTTGGTGATATCCCTACTTTGTCCTTATAGCGAAGAATCTCATCCTGCTAAGAGTAGCCCACTGTGGAATTTGGATCTGCCTGCAATTTATTAATGAGTTGGGAGAGAAAAGGATGTGAAAACCATTCCTTGAGAGCCTCTTCAATCCACTCTGGAATGGGAAGAGAGATTGCTAGCAGGGTTCTTTCTTCCTCAAACTGGCGTGATAAAGCATCCACTACGACATTTTTGCGCCCTTTCTTGTAAATTATCTCATAATGATATCAAAACATTTTGTCTAGCCATTTATTTTTTTGTGGCGAGGATATGCATTGTTCCAAAAAATATTTAAGGCTTTAATGGTCTGTGCGGATTTGGAAACACCACCCAAATAAGTACGGTCGCTAGGTATCCACTGGATGTAAGATGGTCATCATCTCCTTCTCATAGGTAGATTGTCCCAGATTTGTCCCACTTAGTTGTTGGCTAGCAAAGGCCAAGGGTCAACCTTCCTACATTAAGACAACCCCAATACCTGTACTTGAAGCATCACATTCAATCACAAAAGATTTGGTGAAGTCAGGTAGTGCCAATATGGGAGTGGAACACATGGGATGTTTGAGAGCTATAAATGCTTGTTGTACTTCATCATTCCAGAGGAATGAATTTTTCTTGAGAAGGTGAGTGAGGGGTCTAGCAATACGACCATAATTGCAGACAAATTTTCAATAGTAGCTTATGAGACCCAAAAATCCTCTCAAGATCTTCAAGGTCTTTGGTTGAGGCCAATCCTGCATTACCTGGATCGTTTTGGGGTCCACCCTAACACCTTCATGCCCCACAGTGTGGCCCAAATACTCAACTTCTTCCATGCCAAAAGAGCACTTGGACAATTTGACAAATAATTTATGCTTCTGGAGTAGTTGCAAGAGCACATCTACATGTTGAAGACGTTTTTCCCAGGTGAGGCTATAGATGAGGATATCATCAAAGAAAACAAGGACAAATTTTCTGAGATATGGTTTGAGCAGGTGATTGATGAGGCTTTGAAAAGTGGATGGGGCATTATAGAGACCAAATGGCATGACTAGGAATTCATAATGGCCTTCATGAGTTCGGAAAGTCATATTTGGAATGTCTACTTCTTTCATGCGAATTTGGTGATAGCCCAAGCGAAGGTCGAGATTAGTAAGGAATTGAGCCCCATTTAGTTCATCCAACAAATAATCAACAACCGAGATGGGAAATTTATCTTTGACCATCAGCTTGTTGAGGGTCCTGAAGTCTGGACACAAATGCCATTCCCCATATTTCTTGAGCACCATGACCACAGGCGATGAATAAGGACTAATGCTAGGACGAATGACACCTGCTTCTAGGAGTTCCTTGATGATTTTTTCAATTTCATTCTTTTGGGTGAAAGAATATCTATATGGGTGCACATTTGGTGGTTATGCCCTTGGGACCAAAGTAATGCTATGATCATGTTTGCCTCTTGAGGGTGGAAGCTCATGAGGCTTGTCAAAGACCGGCATATGGTTGTTTAAGACCTGTTGCATCTCAGGATGAATATGAAGAGAAGTGGGTTCGAAGGCCTGGATGGCATTAAATTGGGCTATAACTCCATGGTGGCCCTTTTTTAACAATTTTTCCATTCTATGCGAGCTGATGATAGAAGGAGCACCTGCGTGGAGTCCACAGAGGGTATGTGTGTGGTTATTCTACTTAAATCTCATATATAACTCCTGTAAATCCATTGTGATTGGTCCGAGTGTTCAGAGCCATTCAACACCCAAGACAATGTCACACCCACCCATGGTAATGGAAAACATGTGGGTCTTTAGGTGATAATCCCCCATTTGAAGTTTGACATTTTCATAGCGGCCTTCGCATTTCATTGTCCCCCCATTAGCAATCTGGACTTGGAAATTAGAGATTGCTCTGACAAAACAATGCAATGCTTCAATGACTCTTTGATGGATAAAGTTATGCGTACTGCCACTATCAATCAAGACTACTACAAGGCAATGCTTAATAAAACCTCTAATTTTGAGAGTTTGGGGAGAAGAAATTCTTGCCAAAGCATGAAGCGAGATAACTTGTTCTTCAGGTGTAGCTGGGAGCTCATTGTTCAGCTGGTTGTCCTCATCTTCCTCCTCTGGTCCCTCAAATGGTGGAGCTTCCTCAGATGAACTGTGATTAGTAGCATCAATTTGAAAGAATTTGGGTTCCTTGCATTTATGCCTCGGGGAGTATTTCTCATCACAGTAGTAACACAATCCTTGCTTTCGTCTTTTCACCATTTCTGTTGGTGACACATTTTCAACCTTAAGTGTTTGGGTAGTGCTCGGAGCTTGGGTGGGGCGACCCTTGGCTATGAAATTTGGACGAGTCGACAGGGCCACTAATGAGAGTTCTACTTCACGAGCTATCTTACAAGCTGCCAGCCATGAGACTGGGTGTTGCAGTCAGACGTGGGCTTGTATGGTGTCTTTGAGATCACTAACAAAACATTCCAAGTAGAATTCATCTGCTAGACCTCCTGTGTGGAAGGCTATGCTTCAAAGGCTTTAATATATTCTTGCAATGTGCCTATCTATCAGAGCTTAGTAAGATGACCCAAAAGGTTGGATTCATGGTCAAAGCGATTAGAAAGGGCTTTTGAGAATATCTGCCAAGTCACTGGCCTTGCATAGTAGCGTTGATGCCACTGCCACCATTGCCATCTTTCTTGGTCCAAGTACAAGCTTCCCACACTTAGCTTAGTCGCATCATCTCTGATGTGAATCAATGTGAAATATTGCTCCATTTGTTCTAGCCATGTGGCTGGATGAGAGCCATAAAATTTATACATGTCTAGCTTGGGTGGTCGAGGCTGGGATTGTTGGTGGTTTCCATAGAAGTGAAGAGAATGGCTAAACTCCCCCTCAAGGTTTTCATTAAAATCATATGCCTCCAATTGTTCCCCCGACTTTCCCTTTGTGATTGTGTCGTTTAAGTTCTGGATATGCTTCGTTAATGCCTCCAACTTTTGTTCAATGGCGTCTATCTTCTCATTGGCCATAGCTTGAGCTCTAGTTTGTACCATGCATAGATCTGGTGCACTTTTCATTACTATGAAAAAAATTTGGGACCACCTTAAATTTTAACACTGAAAAGTGAATGGTACCACCTTGCTCAGCTCGTCGACTTGATTCTTATGGGCTAAGTCTCCTATAAGCATCCTGGGAGGGTCTTAGACTTTTTTTTTTTAAACTCTGAAAGGGGTTTTACTCCTTGCTTAGGAATACTGCAGTAGCCGATTCCCAGAAAAGTTAATTTTCTCCAATGTCCCGCGAGAATCACGCTCAGGTATAGAAGCCACACAAGTAGTCAGGTCTGTCGGCGAAACCCTCAACTATAGAGTATGAATAGAAATGGGGCAGTGATCAAACCCCTGCAGCTACATCTGAATGATGGATCTGATTGTTACGACTACTATAGAACTCAAAATGTTAGATCTGAATGGAGGAACTGATTGTTGTGGCTGTGACTGAACCCAACCTGCTAGTCTGATCTGGCAAAGATGATGCATGATCGAGAGAGAGAGACAAGGGAACTATGGTCTCAAGGAGTGCTAGGTGCTACAAATCACAATATACATAAGGTTCGACAGTACTACTTGGCCCAATCTTTTAGGGCACTAACCAAGGAGGATCAACAATACCCTTAGTCGTACAACCCGAATACCCTATCGTATGCGTGAGCAATCTCCTCGAGTGTTGTTCTCGGTGTACTATAGTAGCAAGATGGCTGACGGTTTATCTATGGCGAGGTTTCAAGAGAGCCTAGGGGGCTTTCGATATACCTAGAGGGTACTTGGAAGACAGTCTGTGTGCGGTTTTGTCTAATGCGCTATTACTTGAAGGGGTACCCACAAGGGTTACAAGGGAGTCCAAAAAGCATGACCACCTCTTGTATTTCCTGTGTGCATGCCTCCCCAAATCTGCAATTTTATGCGCTCAACGATAGATCCCATGGTTTAAAGACGTTGGAACATGTCTCTAGCCAAAAAAAAATTCTGCTAAAAGTGGAGATCCCACCGGCCCTAGAAAGTACTTTGATACCACTTGTTATGATCTTGACCTATGAGAAGATACCATAATATCAAATACAAAAAGAAATTTACCCAGAACACAGAACAATAAGAAATAACAACATGTATTTTATTAATTAGAAAGGAAAGCAATGTTCACTTTCCGCTTCGAGGGGGCAACCTCTAATAGAGCTGGACTCAATTACAAAATAAGACACGATGCTCCTCAAGGGGAGTCTCTATAATTTATGTAGGATTCATACATGCAATAACATGAGTCAGTACCATGGTTCTTATTAATACCATATGTTAGTGCCTAAATCTATCTCAGGCTGAGAAAGGCAGGTTTAGGGTAACATTAAACCACGCTTAACCTGGTAGCTAGCCCTACCAAGTCGGGACAGGGCTCTCTCCTTGTCAATCTCAGGAAAATATGGCAAATGAGGCTTGAGATGACTGATATAAAGACTAATTTTAGGCTAGGTATATGCTCAAAGGAGTTTGATTGAATTTTATGTTGGTTTGCTAGATCAAATGTGAAAGGCAGTTTTGGGTCCGGGGAATGAACTCAGTCTTGCAGAGGTTTCTGTGGGACGAGGTAGGAAAGTGCTTTAGTACTTTAGATTAGGTGAAATGGTGAGTCTTGAGACTAGTGAGGAGTTGGAGAGGGCATGAATGTGTCATGAGTCCTCTTCAAACAATAGAAAACATGTAAAACTAATGAAACCCTAAGGTAGAGCACTGCAACATCAATGATTTCCACCTTTATACTTGATTGATTTAGTTAAGTAGAAAAGGGAGAGATAATGGCACACATAAACATATTATAACTTGAATCACAGAAGGAAAAACAATGCTAAGTCACCTTCAGAAAAGAATCCCACAAAATGCTGCAAACCCTCGTCTATTTCCTTGTCAAACTGCATAAATGATGTACAATAGTGCTCAAAGCATTCACAAGAGTCCAACCTTCACAAATGACTGAAAAACACATGATATAGACCTCCAAACCACCTACGCTATACATCAGGGGTCGAATCCATGAGAAGAGGGGTGGTTTCAACCATATCTAAACTAGGAACACAAAAGTAGGCAGTGGAACAACTTGCCTCTAAAGCCTAGGAAACTAATTCATTCAAGTCCAAGCCACCTACAATTGATGTATCTACCTTATCAAGTAAAATTTTATCATTTTTACATCATAGTACATCAATTTACATCATGTCACATCATTAATTTGACCATAAGAGAGAAAAAGTCAAACTGGAAGAAAACTAGGTGAAAAATAGAGTTTTTGAGCAAAATTGGCACTTTTTCCTCCTGTGCGTAGCACCACTTTTTCTATGCGTAGTGCTTATTCCCAACTAGATTTGGAGACCTTCCACTTCACCCAATTTGCTCCAAGTTGGCTTGTTGGAAAGGTATATCTTTCTACCTTCTAGGACAAGTGGAATTTTTTTAATTTGGTTCCCATTTGCCCCTCTAAAAATCAATTCTCCCAACACTGCTTCCTGTGCGACCAAAAAGTGGCAGAGAGAGCATTTTTGAGGTGTTTTTGGCCTTTTTGGAGGTCCAAAACTTGTCAAAATTTCCTATTAATTTTTGGGCATGCATAAATTTTCATACAGAATCCAAAAATGCAAATTTTTCTTCCAAAGGAGGTCCCTATCAAAATCGAGTGCCAGGTGGCGCTACACACTTGTCGAAAAAACCTGTTTTTTCGTTGAAAAATCCAAAATTGCCAAAACGTTTACCAAATTTCCTAAAATTTGGCATGAGTGATCTGCATCAAGTACTATTCTGGGCCAATGATGCTTCAACCAAGATCTTGAGCTTATATTTCTCTTTCTTTCTCCTCAAAGTCTTCCTCAACTTGGCTTTTAGGCACCTTATCCTAGTTTTGCAAATTTTGTTTCATGCCAAATAGTGATAAGCCATGTGCTGCAACATATCTTTCTCCTTGTTGGCCTTCTCAAGCAGCTTCTCCAAGTGCATATTCGCCCTCTCTATCCAAGATTCTTGGTCAGAATCAATCTCTTGCTCAAGGGGTGTCAATTTGACTTTCTTTCTTTTTGTTGCTTGCTTGTTTTCCCTTATGGTTTGTAGCTCCATGATTATCTGCTTATCCTCCAACTGCTTGTTCCATTGCTCAAGGTAATTAATGATCCACTTAGCCCTTTCAAGGTTAAGAGATAAGGCATGGATGTCAGCTTCTTGTTCTTTGATGATCTCCTTGAGCTTTGAGCTTTGGGAGCCCAAATTAGTATCCTTATCCTGAATCAAAATAAAATCTCTCTCTTGACCTTCAGAAGGTCCTTCCTCATGCAATGGTTGCTTCCCTTAATCTTGTACCTGCTCTGGTGAAGAAGAAGGAAAAGCCCCTTTCACCCCGGGTGAAGATAGCATTTTCTTATTCTCTGGTGAAGGAAACGAGACCCCTTCCTCCCCAGGTGGAGATAATACTCGTTGGCAGCTGCAAATAATCTCCTTGTGCCTTTTTCATAAGTGACAAATACTGGCACACCTGTAGCTTAAGTCTCATAACCCCTGGTTGATTTGAAGGCCCTCCTTCCTCTTGAAACATTGATGGGGTCACTTGAAGGCTTTTGAAAACCTCATGTGAAATGAAAGTATCCCATGAAACATTCAACAAACTCAGCTGATGCAAAACAACAATCTTGATCAATGAAAATAGATAAATGCTGTTGAAATGTTGATGAAGAGGTTTTCTTTGCACTAATGTAGCCATTTTCTCAATGTTTCTGCATATGAAATAGGGGAGGTTCATCATCCTCACTCTAGTGAAATGCATCAATAATCTAACATGATAAGTGTATAAGAGAGAAAATCTCGTTTCTTAGGTGAAGTATTTGATAATAAGCTTCATGAGTGGGACATAAGTGTCCTGTAGGTATCTGAAAGGAAAGACTCTACTAATTTTCTTTTGATAACTAGCCTTGATATAAGGCTCATAATGCTCTTTGCCCACAAGCTGTCCTTTGTTCCACTATTCACCTACATTTGGAATACCTATTGCTGCAACTATGGTTTCAGGTGTCAAAGTGAAGAAAACACCTGCTAAGTTCACCTGGCCATTGTAAAGATAAAGGACAAATAGCTTGGCAAGTTCATGGTGGTATTTCACCCTCTCCACCATCTCACAAAACTGATAGAAAGACTGATGTTTAAAACATGTTATTACAAGAGAACAAGATAATAACTCTGTGAGTGTGGTGGGCTCCTCCTGGATGTGTTTTCCTCCCTTATGTGGTTTTCTTGGTGCATGAATCTCTTGGGAGGAATCACTCATAGTTTCCTCATCCCTTTCATAAGCTGAATCTGTTTCCATATTTGCCAATGTATGGCGTGAAATGATGAGTATGAAGAGATTTTCTCAAGAATAGGTGACTGATGTTTTCTCCTTTGGGATTTGATGAGTGGACCGAAAATACAAGTGGAAAGGAAGGTTTTGATGTTGGCTGCAGGGTTACTAGGGAATGATAAGGTTTTGGGAATGAAGATTAGGGTTTGGGGAATAGTGGGAATTAGGTGTAGGGTTTATGGTTTTGGAATAAGGGGGTAAGATGAGTGTAAATGAGAGAGGGAAAGGGAAATAAAATTAGGGAAATTTAGTGGAGAGGAATGGGAAATGGGAAAATTATGCAAGGGATTATAAATAACAAGAATGACAAAAACTACCAAACCCTAGATAGTTTTGTCAAAGCAACTTTGAAACAACTTAGGGTTTATTTTTTCACCTTTCAAAACATCATCAAGAGACTAAATTTCTTGCTATGGAAAATGGGAGGGTTTACTTATTTGAAGGGATGGTATTTGGAAATTTTGGAGCCTTAGAAAATCGATGGGATGAGTTTTTGGCTTGGTAGACTGGTGTGTCGTGCCAACACCCAGGTGCGCCGCGCCTGGTAGGTGCGTCACACCCGTGGAAAACTCTTTGCAATTCCTACGCTCGGGGCGTAGCACCGAGTAGTGCGCCGTGCCAGTGCCCAGGTGCGCTGCGCCAAGAAGAAATTTGAAATTTGCTGCAATTTGTCCTCTCTATCCTCAAAGTGTGATTTTTTTTCTTGTTCTCTCTCTCTTTAGCACAAATGAAGTTTTCTAATACAAAGGAGCACTTTATATACAGTTGGACTCTAATTTTTCATTTAGGAAAAACCCACTTTCTAAAGTTGCTTTTCACTTTGCTTTTTAAAAAAAACCCTGTTTTGCAGTTTGGCTCTCTTTTTGTCATTTGATGGACTAATGCTTGGATTTTCTTGTCTCTTTTGCTGGAGCTGGAGTGAAGAAGTTTGGCAAGGTGACCTAGGGCTGTAGATTATGCTTATTACATATGAAAACAATAAAATTACCTAAAATTTTACAAGAAATAGAAAAACCCTGTTTTCACCTCAAAACAGAGTTTTGAGGTAAAAACCCTTTATGGAGCAAATCATGAGTAAAATTTGTGATTTTATGAACTTATTGAACATTCTCATGTAACTGCTGGCCTGCTATTGAACTTTTGAAGACCATGGTGACAAACCCTAGACCTAATGAGACTTGAAAACCCTAAAATGACTACTGAAAATGAATGAAATAAAAATGGAAGCAGGTGACTTGCACATATGGAAATAGGCCAGTAGATGAAAAGCATGAGGGAAATTTGACAAAGCACCACTACCATCAGATGATCCATGACCTAATGGAATGCAACTGATCAGATGAGACACCTAAAATACATGCAAAAAGAGAATTTTGATCATTGATGGAGGGATGAAGATACCGTCACTAACACCATCTATTTAATACCATGGCCCATTTGCAACTAATTGTGGTCCCTTCTTTAAATGTAGGTCAACCACTTACAATTATTAATATGGGATTTATTGACTCTTTAAATAACTATAACTATGGCTCGACCATATTACATAAATAAGGGGGTTAGGGTTGGACCCAAATAGTACTAGCCACGTCACCTTCCATACTGCCACGTGGAGGATAGAGAAAGGGTTCTCCTGACCTTGATTTTTCCATGCATTTCCTTTGTTAATATTTTTCAGCCTCCCCCGACGCTTTTACACCGTATCAAAAATTGGTGATATACCTTGATGATGAAGGACTATGAGATTGCGGGACTGTAGGACTATGGGATAAAGGTATTGCGGGACCTTTGGGATGTGGGATGCGGGATTATGGGACTGTGGGATTGCGGTACTGCAGGACCTGCGAGATTAAAATTATGATAGGCGAGATGTGTGATGGCCGATATGCGGGATGTAGGATGGCTGATATGTAGGATGAGGGATGACCTATATGCGATAAGATTAGCTCCTAGACCTCGATTGTGATTTACCTTTGTCCTTTGGTGTTTTTCCTTTGATTGTTGGGCTTTCCATGGGAAACTTCAACATACTCTAACTTCTGCTACAAGAGTCCATTCTTTGACTTCCGTATACCATTGGAAATCTCTTTCTGAGCACTAGGCAATGGAGAGGATCTGATTTATCTCAGAGAGTTTTTATGGTGATGGAAATGGCTTCAACTAAATTGTTATTTTGCAGTTGAGGCAACTGAAGACTGATAAAGCAGTGAGTGACAACGTTGGCTCCTACTGGGGATAATGCCTTCCTAGCAAGGTGTTGAGAACCTACAGACCAATACCCTTTACCATTGGGCATGGAGTTAGAAATATAGTGGATCTTTATAACCATAAAATATCTATGGGACTTTGCTCCTCAATCTAAAATGTCGAAATAAAAATTCTAAGAATTGGAAAGTAAATGCTCAACTGGTGAACTTATTTATGTACATTCCTACTTATTCATAGAACTTAATTCATCTAAGTGTGTTCAACCCTCCAATGGAGCTAGGCCATCTTTAGAGTATTGGACCTAGTTCCTTCATGTTGCTTAAAAATAAAAATAAAAGCAAGCATGCACCATGAAAAGTCTTCAAAAAAGGAACCTAATTCATGCTGCTGAAACAACCTCTGCTGTTGGCTTAAAAATATGCACATGTACTCAGCCACATGGTCATGTAATTCACAAGAAAAATTTGCAGCTGCCTCCTTTTCATGAGCAATCTGTTGACTAATATCCTCTTGGTCAGGGAAACCACAAACGCTTCTCAACTCCACACCTTTATACTTTTTGAGAAAATCTTCTTGTTGATCATTTGTTACCCCTTTGTCGACAAGCCAACCTTCTTGGAAATATATAGTAGAATATTCAATTTTCGAGTTGCAAGAGTCAGAGACGAGAGGTCATACTGAGACTTCCCGACAGGGACCTTTCAACAATAAGTAATCATAGACACTTCTTGGTCCTTCGACTCTGGGCTCTTCTTGAAAGTTTTTTTGCTAGGAGCCTTCTCCCAACTTGCTAGTAAATGACCCCTTTTTGACCCCAATGACCATCTCTTCCTCCTCTGAATAATATGAATCATGATTTGGACGAGGGTCTTGGTCTTGTTCTCGAGGCAAAAGATGAGCATTGCAAACTGGAGGCTCTTTGCTGACTTCCTGGTGGGCTTCCTCTTCTTGCACAACTTCCCCTGACTGGAAGCGTTGTGGCTCTACATCACTTGACTCTTCACCAGAGTCATATTCATCATAGGAAGGGGAACATCACATTCGACCGAATCAGACCTCGAAGGGCTTGTTGGTAGCTTAATGATGTTTCCTTCATCACTTTCTCACTCAGTGGGTGATGCTTCTTGATGCCACTAGATGTTTTCCTAGAGTGGAGCTCCACAAACATCTTCAACAGAGTCATCAACCTCGGGAATGTCTTCATCATTATAATATGTGCAACAATCTTCAAATAAATAATTCAGTGGATATAATCCTTTGTAATAGTGATTGAACATTGTAAGAAAACTTCTTAGGGAAGATATGCTACCACGGGGTATTGTTATGTACCAGACTCTAGCATCCTCATCTAACGACAATTTGAACAACTTCATTTGTACATCTTCAAGAAGAATACCTTGTTGCTCCATGCATTGATGAAAGTCTTTGAGGTATTGTTAAGGTCTTCTCTCTATGTTCCCATTGAATCTAGGCACATAGGTATTCAACACATGAAACACAGGGACATGATTTGGATAACCAGCAATAGAAGAGAAATCTAGTGGGGAAAATTGGTTGGCCATAATTGCAAGAAGGGCTATCTTGAAAACCTCCCTATATGAGTGATTTCAGTTTCAAAAGTAGGGAAAGTTTTCGGTTGTTGTAGCATCAGATTGAGTATGGGTCTGCTTGAAATCCAAGATGATCCAATAGAGATATGGAAAGTGGAGTCACTAGGATGTTCACCATAAAATTGACAATGGAGTCACTAAGGTAAGAGATCTTCAACCCCACACTTCCCTTGCTCACCTAACAGAGGAAATGTAAAATTTTTTCTTACCCATGGAAAAATATTCTAATCCATTCCTCGACAACGTGCCAGAAAGATGTTGTCACTTCAAATCGCACCAACAACATAAGTGCTAAAGGAGAGATAGAAACCCCCCTAGAGACAGCCTCTGGGTTGATTGTAGACCAGTACCTAGGACATCTTAAGTAGAGGAGTGCATGGAAGATTATGAGTGGGGTTTCTTGTGCACTCCAATTGTCACGTAAAAAGGTAATAGGATGGGCTTGGTTCGATAAGCCTTCACTGAGGTAGTTTCAAGCCAACACATGGATCCAAAATGCTAGGGGTATATTGGGGAAACCTTAAAGAGAAATGGCCTCTTCTTCTAGTGGCCGACACACAACAATGAGACAGCTTAAAAATGAAGTTGCAGAAATGGTGTAGAGGATGAAAGGAAGGAGGGAAATAGATGCATAGGGTTGCAACAAACAAAATCCTAAGAAGAAATGTTCTAGGAAAAGTAATGGACCTAACCTGCAAATATATGAAAATAGAAATATGCCCAAAAATAACAAGATCTGAATATAGAAATGCTTCTCTTTATTAATCAAAACCCTCGAGGTACGGTAACATCATACAATCACTCCTTAAGTAAGGAGAACACTCCACAAGCTATATTCTTTCCAATACAATAATCCTTGACATATCTCAATCGGGAGTCTCTAGCCTCTATATAGGCTTCATACATACAATACCATAGGTCATTACCATGGGTCTCTCAATACCATATATCTAATACAATGGGAATTTCACATTATTCCTAACTACTTGTGGTCCATTACATGATGCAGGTTAACCACTTGCTTGAGATGGGAGTTGATCTTGGCGGTTCCTCTTTGTTGATTTATTGTGGGTCGATGGTCGCACCTCTGTATCTTCCATGCAGGGGTTGTTTTCCTTGTTGTTAATACGTTTCCATCTTGTTGGTTGTTTTCTTGTTGGGTGATGTGGGCGGTGATATGCGGAAGCTTTAACCAATGGTGTATTGTGATGAAACCAACTCACAAAAAGATAGAAAATATAGATCAACACCTTATAATTCAGCCTCTTCGAGGGAGCAACCTCATTTACATTACGCAAATGAACAATTCTTGGATGATACAAATGAAAATACCTCTTTTCTATATATAGGAATCTAAGGGGTCATAATATAATCAGAGCCGACATAACAATAATAATTTAAGGGCATAATAATAACAATAGTGGGCTTCTATGGGGCACAATAGTAACAATATGGGGACTACATGGGTACAACAATATGATAAGGGGGTTGTACTAATAATAATAAGGAGTTACACTAGTAGTATAGGGGCCTAACACCTCCCTCTCCTTCAAAAAGTGTTGTCCTCAACACTTGAGTAGGTTTTTATGCTTCTGTATAAAATTTTTGTCCTCCCATGTGGAATCTTCAGTGGGTAAGTTCTTCCACTTGATGAGATACTCTAAAATTGATCGATTTCCTAGCTGTGGGGTTCTTCTTTCTATGACTTCTCTAGGTTCCAATATGATTTTTCCTTCGTCTTCAAGTTCTAGCAATATTGTTTGAATTGGGATATTCTGCAACTTTTGAATGAGTGCCACACTTCTTTGTCCTTCTTCCATTCATCCCTTGCTTCATTTATCCAATTTGGTTGGATAATGGAAATAACACAAAACAATGCTTCCACATATTCATCCTTTCTTGAGAGTGCATCTGCAATAAAAAATTTCTTCCCTCTTCTGTAGATGATGTCAAAGTCATATCTCAACATATTTGTGACCCATTTTTTATGTTCTTCTAATGATAATATTTGTTCTAAAATGTATTTAAGACTATCATGATCCATTTTACCTTGAAGTGTCTTCCCATTGGGTAAGGTCACCATTTCTTAAGTACATGTAGTATTTCCAACCTTTCCTTCTCATAAATAGCTTGCTTGAGATGTAACTGTAAAAATGCCCAATCACCTACATCAAAACATTTTTCATTGCGATGTTGATCTACCTGTTTTTTTTCATTTGATTCTATACCAAAGTGGCGTTATCCTTTAAAAGTTGGAGAACCTGTTGTTGATGCTCGATGTGATCTTTCACTACTTGAACCTTTTTCTTCTTGATATTTCCTTCTATCTTGAGAGTTTGAGAAGTGATAATTTATTCTAATGCTTTACAATATATGGTCAGATTCATTTCTTAATGCTCGATGTGATCTTTCACTTCTTGAACATTTTTCTTCTTGATATGTCCTTATATCTTGATAGTTTGAGGAGTAGTAATTCCAGCCAATGCATTACAAGATATGGTTGGATTCATTTCTTCTTTCTCGATGTGATCTTTCACTTCTTTAACCTTTTTCTTCTTCATATGTCCTTCTATCATGAGAGTTTGAGTGGTAATTCTTGCCAATGCTTTACAAGATATGGTTGGATTCACTTCTTCTTTCTCTGGGGTTGGGTCCTTGTGTATATCCTATTCTTTTGATGTTTCTTGATCCTTTTCTTCCTCCTCTTCATACTCTATGTAAAATAATTTCTTCTCAGCACACTTATGACCTTTAGTGTATTTTCTATCACAATTATAACAAAGCCCTTTTTCTCTTTTCTCTTCCAATTGTTGTGGTGTAAGCCTTGTAGGTTGTGGAAGGCTAGGAGAAGAAACAGTTCCATATTATAGTCATGAGTGGTGGGATTCCTTATTTTCATAATTTTGCTTTCAGTTTTTCTTGCCAACTCGAATGCCTCCTCCAATGAATCAGGTTCCCAAAAATGAACCTCATGTTGAACATTATCCTTTAAAGTCCCTATGAAGACATCAATCCTTTGCTTCTTTGGAATATAATTTACGCTTCTATTCAATTTTTGAAAGTCTTCAATGTTCTCTTCCATTGAACCCTTTTGTTTGAGATTTATCAATTAGCTAAAGAAGGAGTCTCTCTTTGTATCCTCATAATGTGCTATCATTTCCTCTATGAAAATTAACCACGCGACAAGTGGTTTACGAGAATAAAGCCTGTTATTCCATAAAAATTGATCCAATTCTAAATAGTTAGATGAAATACATACCTTTGGTAATAGTGGTACACCATGTAGATCAAAATATTTCTCCATTTGTAGTATCCAATTTATCGGATCCTTGCCATCAAACTTCCTCATCTCGATTTTTCTTGATTTTAGGAGCTCGATCTTGAAATGAATGTAACTCTGTAATTTTGGATCTTCTAGTTCTGAAATAAAAATCTGTAGTAGCCCTTTATGTCCTCTTTCCAATGCCACTATTCTAATCCAAATTGGATTTTACAAGAAAAAGTTATGCCAAATATCTCACAGTGCCCAGATTATAGACTAGTTCAGTAGAGCGAACTTGTATAATGTATCACGTGTCACTGTTTCGACCTTTGGATCTAAAAAATGTACACAAGAAACTAAAGTCCATCATCTTTCTACAACTTCTTACTAGATTTCAATCCGATGCTCAGAGAGAAAGTTATGAAGATTTTCCCGAGGTCACCTATTTGGAATGTAATTCGAGAGTCTGCAAAAACCCTAACTTCCTTAGACTATATCTATGAAACTATAGGAAGACAGGATCTGAAATTTGGAGCCAAGGTTCAAATCGATTTTTTCTCAAATGGGTTTTTTTCTTAGCTTCTGAAACCTTGTAGCGAAATAGTCATAGCGAAAATCCCACGATGACTTGTTTGGAGTAGCAAAACCCTAGAATCCACAGTCCTGATACCAAATGTTATGAAACCAGCTCACAAAAAGATAGAAAATATAGATCAACGCCTTATAATTCAGCCACTTCGAGGGGGAAACCTCATTTACATTACAAAAATAAACAATTCTTGGATGATACAAATGAAAATACCTCCTTTCTATATATAGGAGTCTAAGGGGTCATAATATAATCAGAGTCGACATAACAATAATAATGTAAGGGCATAATAATAACAATAGTGGGCTTGTATGGGGCACAATAGTAACAATATGGGGAATACATGGGTACAACAATATAATAAGGGGGTTTTACTAATAACAAGAAGGGGTTACACTAGTAGTATAGGGGCTTAACATGTATCTTTATTTAATTCACCACATAATGGAGCCTGATGGGTATCTGGTACATGTTGTGATGCCTACAATTGTTGCTTATCTTTTAATATTACTTCAACCACTGACTCCTCATCTGATGTATCAATGTCTATAATATCTTGTAATGTAATTTTCTTCTTTTTATACCATAGCTTCAGGAATTTCTTCTACACATTAATATTGATAGTACCAATAGATTCCATCCAAGGGTATCCCAAAATAACATCCACATTATCCATATTTGAAGCATAAAAATCAGAATACAATACATATTTATCCTTAGAAATATTTAAATCTTTATAAACTTGCACATGCTCATTATTAATAATTATGCGCTCCATTTATTTGGCTGGTACTTGCAATATTTTTGCCAAATTAACATTTATAAAAATTTGCTTGCAACTAGGATTTATAGACACAATGATCTTCTCCTTTTGAATACATCCATGAACCTGTAATAAGGAGATATCATAAGAAAATAACCCTTTCCATGTTTCATTCTCTTGTTGTGTAGAATGAGACCATTTGTCCAAAAGGAAATTTTCAAATTCTTCATTGGGCAGGTTTAACAACTTCTTTTTGTTAAGTGATTCCCACCATGTGGTCGCCTCATCTTTAAAATTATCCCCTCTGGAAATTTTCCAAAGTTTCGGCCATAATGAATTTTGTCTTTCTAGGAATTCTTCAACAATAGGACCATCATATTTTCCTGTAAAATATATCGGTTTAGAACCCATAAAAATAGAGTAAGGGTTTTGAAGAAAATCACTTACTTTGGCGAAAATTTAAGATGGACACAACTCGATCAATATGGATGAAAATCCTTATTATAACCTATTTTTGGAAATGGAACGACCATTCTGCATCTTCGCATGTGATATAAATCCCAATCTCGGCACTCTAGAATTTTAGATTCACGCTGCAACTGTCCCATCGTCACAAACAACGCAAACTTTGAAACAGGAACTATAAACTCAAAATAGGGACTTTGGCCAAAAAATCCCAAAAAAAACATCAAAAACAGTGGTAAAAATGAAAAGTGTGTATACTGGAAGAATGTTTTTTTTTTAGGGGCAATTTTGAACATGTTTTAAAAATGGCAGTGAAAACGAAATTTTCATGTAAAAAACACCCTGAAAACGAAAAGTGTTGACACTGGAATGATGGTTTTTTTTTTTTACGGTCTATTTTCAACATTTTAAAAAAATCTTAGTAAAATCAAATTTTTATCAAATTTTTATGTGCAAAAAAACAACTATTTATGAGGAAAAAAACACACTAATGTTTTTGGTAGAATAACAATTTTCTTTCCTAAGTATAAATTCATCATGCTTTAGTAATGACCATAAAGATAAAAATAATGGGATCTGAAATACATTAAAATTCTATTAGTTTTCATCGATGTTGTTAAACATATAATAACATCACACTAAAGAGTGCTAAAATTCTAATTGTTTTCAACCATAACATTACAGATACAAAAAAAATGGAATTTTTTCAACCATAAAATTGAAAGACCATGAAATTATGAACAAATTACATGACTAAATTAATCACAATGTCATTATTTGTATATTGAATGAAACATACATTATATCTCTAATTTAATGTTGCATTGTAGATATTCTAACCAATAAAAATCATCATAATTAAGACATATAATCCAACAACATAAAAATTACTCATAACTTTTGATTTAACACCATATGGAAATTAAAATTTGTATTTCAAGATACGATGCAAACATTAGTTATATAAACTATCTTAGACAATTATTCAAAACCACTCATATTTTCTTGCACACCATCAAAATTCACATCTTCAAATGAATGACTAGATGCAGACGAAGATGTTCCATATTCTTCTCTTTCATCAACTAGTTCCCCATCTAATTCCACATGCATGCCCACCATTTCAGGTTTCAAAATTCTTCTGGATCTACGACTAGTTTCAACAGACTCCCATATCAACACTGTTCCTTCTGGTAACAACCTTTTTAGAATCTCTATCATCTTGAAGCGAAGAGTTCCTCTCTTTGTTAAATTGAAGTCATAAACAAGTATGTCAACATCCTCCAATTTTAAGAGGTATGTGTGGTGGTGATTCATATTTGTACCCTTTCTTTTTTTGTTTTCGCCAGTTTGTTTTTCAACTACCATGTCTGGCTTATACACACCATTCAATGGGTGTGTATTTGTGGCATACCAATGTACTTCAACACCTGTAACATCCTCATTTTTTGTAAAGACCTTTATAACCTTAGCAATCTAGAATGGATAGCCATTGGGATCTCCATCGGCTAGCACTGCGATCATGCAACCCTCCTTAATATCCTATACTGAACCCCTGTAAAGGTCTTCCATGGCTTCACGTTATGCACGGGATCTTCTGGAACCAATATACATCTCTCTTTCCTCTTCCTATGAAGAATTAATAATACCTTGAGGAGATTGTTTCTGTTCAACAATTATTATTTCCTCATGTTCATTTGACACATTTTGTGGTCAAATAAATGGATTTTTCAAAGGTATATCTTCATTTGTTGTTGTTGAAATGATATCACTTTGATTATTGAAAAATGAATCCCACCAAACTAAATCAACAATGTCAAAGTAATCATATGTATATCTAATACATTTTTTAATTTCTTCTAGGCAATCAAAATAATTTATATCTCTATTCTGTTTACGTTCATTATGAACTTCACCAACTGATTGTAATAACAATATTTATTATGCAAATATTGGATGGTCTAGAATGAACTTTAAAAATTCCAAACCTGATGATGGTGCCCATTCTGTAATAGTTGAATACTTCTTGCTCCATATCAGTGTTTTCCCATCAATTTTTTTTTATACGAAATTGATGTTGGAAGCTAATATCATTAAGTTGTTCAAGGCATTTCTCCTCACCATGCGATCCCAGAATAAGCCTTCGCATGTCAACAGTTTCTTCCGACACATCAAAAGTAGGCTTTGGCATGTATGATTTCTTGATACATTCAATTAATGATGGCAAACTCCCAACTTCCTTCCTCCTCAATTTGACTGAAAAACGATTGAACATCTGATCAATATGGTCATGAGTGTGCCCAACAAGAAGGAAACCAACCTTTACCTTCTAAAAAATTCTCAATTCAATAAGCGTGTTTAGATATCCAAAAACAACTTGATTTTTGTTTCCACAGTAAGTGTTGTTCAATTGTAGATACAAAACTTCAGGAAGATTGCCAGACCAATGAGAAAGCACATCATGAATTATGGTTATTGTCAGATTTGCATCATTATGAATATTTGAAGCTGTGAAGTACACCCTTGGCAACATTTTCCTATTGAATTCCATACAACTGACCAAGTGATACTGTATACAATTTTCCTCTGGTAATTTTTTGGTGTGCGAACAAAATGTGGTGAAAATGTTTTCTTCTGGTCCATAAAATCAATTATCAAACCCAAATATTTTTTTAGATTATCATAACACTTCTTTCGATGCTTGTACAACTTTTTCCTTTCACTTGTTTGTTGTTCGTGATGCTCCTGAAGTTCTTTGACAATTGAATCTACACAACATAAAATAAAGCCATTAAGAAATATGTTGTCATAGTTGATGACTATACAATTTTAAAAGTTAAATTTATGAATGCTTACCTCTTTCTGACCCTTCACATTTATCCTTTTTTTATTTAAGAGAAGCACATGTACTGCAAATCCCCATCCTTGTATTCTTAGGAATACGAATTCTTTGTTCCATACCTTCACAAAATATTGATATGTAATAAACCGATCATGTCCCTCAACACCTTCTGCATATTCTTTATATAAATTGTAGATTTCTCATCTTGAAAAATTATCTGGAATAAGTATTTTCTCTCTATTTGGCATACACTCTCCATGCTCTGAAAATAAATCTTTCATCCATGACATTGCAGTTTTTGATAATGGCTCAAATTGTCATTTATGACATACTTCTGAATAAAATGTGGGATCCCTTTCCAAATTTTCTTGGATTCTCGAGAGACGAAAAATACCCATCGAATGAAACATTTTGAAAGGCTTTCTACAGATAAATAAAGACCCAATATGATAATCATAACCTAACAATGAAGACTGCATGCACCCAACTAAACATTAATTTTCCATGCTTTTATTCATTAACAAATATCTCTTCCTTTTCTCTAATGCAAATTTGAAATCCATATGTTTCAAGCAATCTTTTTGACAACATTCACTTGAAATGAGAGAATTGATAGAACTTCTTCTTGTCATATATTCTACTCTACCCCTTGTATAACTACAACATCTTGCATTGATACGAAAAGGTCTGCTCCTACTCCTCGATACAATATTTCTTGGCAAAATCTCTATCATTGGATCATCATTTGTATAAGAATTTTCATCATCATTCCGAGGAATGTTATCCACACCATTTTAGCTTATATTGTGTTTAAGCTTATTGTTCATTTTTATCACAATGTGTAGCCTAAAAATCATTGCAGGGGTACAACCTTAATAAGGCTCTCTTATCTGCTAAGTCTAAAAGAAATGAAGCATTTTATTTATTATATATTAGGATCACAAAGGAAACAATTGTTAAAGAATTGACCCATGTGATCAAGTCAAATCACAATATAAATAGTTATATGAAGCCATAATTAATGTGTGTGCGTTTGTTAGTGACGTGATTAAATCGCAATCACAAAACGCAACAGGCATTTGTATAAAGTTACCACGGAAATCACCGATTGTTGATAGTGATAAACAGTTAATAAAGCACTGAACAGGCTGGACCCAAAGCATATATATATTATGTTTTATAAGCCCCAGTATAAACAAGGATTAAGCCAATGGTTATAATATATATATATATATATATATATAATATATATTATATATATATATATATCTATCTATATTATATATATATATATAATATAATATATATATATAAATATATAATATATATATATATATATATAAGATATATATATATATATATTGCAAAGCACATTGTATATTGGAATCACAAAAGAAACAAGTTATAAACTGGACCTCAAATCGTATATTATATTTAAAAGTTCGGTGGGTCCAATGTATCCTATAACACCTCATCTTTCACCGATTGCCAATTGTGATGGCCGGACCCGAACAACTATATATTGCATTTTGTAATTTCGGCGGGTCCACAAGGCGTACGAAGGGTGGATTTAAAATTACAAGTGGGATTTCGGGTAGAGTAAAAATGGTAATAGGTTTTTTAGTAGAGCTCACCCGATTCTACTTATTATTTGACACGTAGCAGCTAGGTGGAGAGAGAAAAAAGCTCATTTATGGTGGGTATTCTCTGTGCTTATGTCTCACCCAAAATCACTCTAGACCGTCAGATCAAGCAGATCTTGATCGACAGTTGTAAAGCGTCGGGAAAATTTTTTGCCTAGAGAACTGTGCAGAGGCTTTGAAAAGAGTGAAAAAGGTACGTTATGCATGCTTTATGAGTATTTTCATTGTATAAGGTTTATAATGGATTTAGCACAGATATAAGGGTTTATAGGTAAAGTCCATGGTATAACCAATGTTAAAGAGTGGTTTAATTATATATGCGGGCTATATTTGGATTAATAAAAGGTTATTGAAGGTTTAGAAGGGTGATTAAGTCCCGATAAGTGAACGTGACTAAGGGTTGGTCTATATTGGGTTTAATAAATCATTCCACATAAGGATTTATGAAAAGGGCCTTAACCATTATGAATTAAAGGTTTGACTCGGAAGATCATTGAATATGCATAAACATATGCATATTGTGGGTAAAGCAGGGGTAACCCTACATTAATTTGATGGGAATTCAATGGAGCACTGAACGGGTAGATTTGACAGATTTTTAAAGCAAGATTAACTCTTTTTGAGTTCCGTATTAATCAAAGGTTCGCGTTAATTTTGTTGTGTAAAGAGGGAGATAAGGGTTAGAGCCGAATTTGAAGAGGAAGGCAATTAGGTATGTTTCCTTTGTATTTTGGCCAATCAAAACATCCGATACATATGTAAGCCCATGATTACACAAGTCAACACATTTCATTATGGCTAAAGGGAATTAAACATCATTAGGGCATATACAGAGGAACTTGGTAGTGAATTAACAGAGCAAGCCAACAGTTATCGTCCTCTTTTGAATTTAGTTATGTTCCTGTTATGTCATGTTCTTTGAGGTGTCTTTTACCCTCTATAAAATTCTGTAATATTTTTTACTTCATATAGTTAGAGAAGAAGTTAAATAATTTAGGCAGTTTTAGAAATCAACAACTATTCCACAATGTATAAAAAGATGAAAATTTACAAGGAAAGGGTTCGAAATTTGGAGAAACCAAAGACTAGGCCACTGAATTCCTGATATAATTGTTGATTAATGAAAGAATCAGAAGTTTCCATGAACTTTTGGGTATAATTTTGTAATCCTCTTTGTTATGTGTCATCTTATGTTTTCTTCTTTCAAGTATAGTAATGAAGCTGCAGGTCTTTATTTGCTTATGTAGATAAAGTTAAAATTCTTAAAAAGAGCGCTCCTATAGTTGAAGTTTTCACCTTCCTTTCTAAGTTATAGATAATAGTTTCTACTAAAGACCAACATATTATCTTTAACTTCTCCAAGAGTTAAGGATAATAGTTTCTGTGTTAAGCAACATATTGTCTATGATTCAATTCTCATTTTCATAATTCTTTTAAGTTACAGATAGTAGTTTCTGTGAAAGACCAACATATTATCTTCAACTTTCCTTTCAAGATTTCTTCCTTCATCATTTGTATCTAGAAAAAAATTGCATTATGAGTTGTTCTAGTCATACATGTATTAAGGGTTAAAGACCAAGTTTTCTAGGTCCTTCATTTGAGAACAAAACAAACAATAAAGTGACAAATAAGTGACAACAAACAAATATCATCAATGTCTTAAGCACAATTTTTCCACAGCTAGGAAATTGGTTTCTTAAGGAACAACATTAATTGGTGCCACTGTCGGGGAGAGAAGACAAGAACACTTTTCCTTGGGTTTCAATATTTTCCCCTGGTTGTTCAGTAAGGAGGAAATATTTGGCTGTTTTGAATCAAAGCAATAATTCTGGCTTTAAGAAGACCCCATACAAGATCATACACTTCACAAAAGAAGGTTCAAGCACTTTCAGATACTGAAAGGTTGGTTTCTAATAGGGTTGGAAGGTCTAATATTCCAATTACACCAATTCCTACATTGTCTGCATCAGGCAACAATTCACCTAAACATTCATCTAATAAAGAGTCATCTTTTTTATCATCTTCATTTCAGGAACTTAACTGTCAAGATCAATCTTTAGAATCTGTTACTTTTAATTTATCTACTATAATCATTCAACCTCAACCAATAGCTACATTACCACCTCTGCACATTCCATCTACCTCTCAGTCAGGTTCCACATATGTTCGTAATCAAAGTTCAATAAACATGGCAGTACCTGCATTCTTCATGAATAGGTATGCACCTCTTCAATTTCCACAATCGTTAAATCAAATGCCATAGGATTACCTCAAAACTCTTCCTCATTTTACAGGGGAAGATGAACGAACTGCAGAGAATCATGTGTCATTATTTTTCTTTTGTAGAAAACAAATATGTTGAACATGTAGATGTTTCCCTAAGACTTTTAGTTCAGTCCTTGGATGGAGAAGCAAGAAAATGGTTTAAAGGGTTCCCAATAATACTATTCCTTCTTGGGAAGAGATGGAACATTTGTTTATTCAGAGATGGGGAGAAAAAAGAGACCATGGGTATTCATTAATAGATTTTAATGCCATAAAGAAAAAGTCTAATGAAACTATGGTTGAATTTGTCAGAATATTTAACAAATTGTACAATAGCCTCCCAGCGGAGATTAAGTCTCCTCTTGCTGGTGCAAAAATAACTTTTGTAGGGGCTTTTGAATCAAATTTTGGATTCACGTTATGGGAAAGAAGAGCTCCAACCCTTGATCATATCCAAACAGATGCATTAGAGATAGAAGCAAATCTAGTAGCTGTAGGAAAAGCACGAGAAACACAACCTATCCAAGAGAAGGGAAAGGCAAAGATTGAATCCTCTCAAAGTCAAGCATTGGAGGATATGTGTGATGTAATTAAAATTTTGTCAGATAAGGTAAATAAGTTAGAGTTAGAAAATAAGAATTTTTAGAAGCAAACACAGTATAACTAGAACTTTAATCCCCAATACAAAAGATAACCTTTGCAAATCTTGTAAAGGGAAAGAAAAGATCAAGATCAAATTCAAGCACCATTATATATAGAGGCAGATCCTGTCGAAAAACAAGAGCATCCTGAAGATCAAATTTTTACATTATATGCAATGGATGAGGATGAAATTGGTATCGAAGAATAAGAGTATGACTGTGATAAAGCATATGCCATTCACGATGAAAATAAAATTGATGAATATTGGAAACAATTCTCTAATTTTATGCAGGCTGAACTACATAAGAAATATGACTTGAGCTCGAGGAAAAGATCAAGAAATCAATAAAATGAAAGTGAGCAGCAAGTTTCAACTTCCTCACCAAAGGTGACTCCACAAGAATCTCAGCCTGCAAAATAAGTAAATAAAGGAAAGCAACAACAAAATGCAAATGGCAAGACACAGATGCTTCAAGGTGAGTCTTCTCAAGATCAAACTGGAAAAATTCCTTTGGAGAAACTTGTTTGAATTCCTCAAGTAATTCCAGTCATGAAGAAAGGTGAAGATGAGAATGAAAGGACTTCTAAACAGGGTCACTTGTTTAGTCTCACTAAGGAGTTGGAAAAGGTAAGAATACAAGTTCCCCTTATATAATTGGCAAAAACACCTACTTATTAAAAGGAGATTACTGAGTTTATTAATTTAAAAGAAAATGAGAATACAAGTGACACTATGAATCTACAGGAAGACAAACCAGTAGTGATTTTTGGTCCATATGTAGAGGAAGTAGACCCTTCAATACCTCCTTTTTATATTTCTTTATTGGTCCATGACTTCCTCTTACATAATTGTATGTTTAATTAGGGATCTTCACACAATCTTATGCTTTTGTCAGTAATGAAGCAACTAGATATACACGTTACCAAACCCTATAGGGACTTGTATTCTTTTGATTCGAACAAAGTTAGGTGTATGGGGGTTATTAAGGATCTGGAAGTGTCACTAACCCAAATTCCAACTAGAAGCTTGGTCATGGATGTAGTAGTAGCAGATATCCCTACTAGATTTGGAATGCTTCTATCTAGGTCCCGGGGGGCTAAATTGGGCGGTATTTTGAAATTGGATTTTACATATGCTGTTATACCAATTTTTGGTGGGGAAGAGAGGAGATTGTACAGAGAAACTAGATTTGTAAAAATAGTTACAATAAATGGAGCAAGTAATTCACCTGTATATAGCTAGGAGAAGGATGACTTTGCTTGTTTCACACTGTATGTGTAAAAATTTCTGAATAATATGACACTTATTCACAGAGATTATCCCGATTATACACTAATTGTGGAATAAATTCATAATACATAACCTCCTCTACGTTGATCATAAATTTAGCAGTATTAAAACATCAATCACATGTGCACAGTGAAGCATCAATCACACATGTCAACACAATAAGTACCCGGGGAAAGCATATAGCTGAAATCCCCTAAATATCTGTATATTATATTGATTGAGAACATGTAACAATACATAGTACAATACTCCTCACAAGTACCCAGTAATATCTCCACCTGTTACACACAAACTAGCTCAGATTTGAATCAATCACTGGCTCAAATCTCCTTCGCTGCTTGCCTGCCTCCACTGCACAATCCTGCATGAGAATACTGATGAATCAATGATCCAAATTCGTATTTCCCTTGGATATACCACGCAATCCTCATTGGCAATACTCAATCCATTGATTGTGCAAATCACATGCACAACTATAGTCACAATTGACAGTTGTCTTGCCCTTTCACTCACCTCTAACACTTGTCTCCACTGAACTGTCCATGCACTGAGTTAACTGATGTATTCTTCAGTTGCTTTATGAGTTAATATTTAGTGAATTAATTAATAATTAATTCACACCACTCATCACTAGTGTATTTGTTAGTTAGACTAAATACAACTAGTTCAACTAAGTCAAACCGAACACAACTCCATCAACTCCTCATTCAACTCCACCAAAACTCAACCACTTGAGTTCTAACTGAAGTCCTTCATACAATAGCTCAAGTAACCCATAAGAAACACATATTTCCTTCTGGCAGTTGCATGTGCCACATCCGTAGCTCGAACTGAAGTGCTTCAAGAGGATAAGATAATGTTTATAGTCCAAATATTATTAAGAGCTAATAATACTCGACTGTTCTATTTTTAGGTTGGCAGTCTAAAAATAGACTCCGCCGATATGTCTAAAAATAGAGGTCCATCTATTTTTACCAACTTGACTAATTATCCACAAATAGCATCCTGCAACTCATAAACCATGATCCATAGGTCTAAAAATAGACATAGTCTAAAAATAGACTTTGCGCCAAAAATACCCAGCGGGACCACTTAGTGAAGGCGACTTCTTTTCACTAAGCTCCATCATCTTGTTGCATTTTCAATAGTATGATAATGCAGAGCTGACTGAAGATAATCAGAAGCAGCTTTCTTCAGCCAATGTAATTACAGAGCTACAAACTAAAGGAGTGTGGAAATTCTTCTTTGATGGAGCTTATTATAAGGAAGGAACAAGTGCTGGTTATCTTCTAGTTGTGGTTGGAGCTAATATGTTCCATTTTTCTTTCAAATAGAGTTCAAGGCAAAAAACAATATGGAAAAATACAAGTCCTTCATTATTGCTCTACAAATAGCTAAATAGATGGGAGTTAAGTCAATTTCCGCTTTTGGGGATTCAGAGCTGATTATCAAGCAAATAAAAAATCATTTTCAAATAAAGAACCCTAAGCTTAGGGTATACAGAAATGAGGAGTGGGATTTGATTAAGAAATTTTTTGAAGCTTTTAACATTCAATTTATTCCAAGAAATGAGAATAGATTAACAAATTCATTGGCTATGGCTACTAGTTGTTGAGCATTGGAAAAGGTATGCATTTAACATTTATTTCTTTATCTTTTCCTTTGAATCATAACTCCTTTACATTTTAAGATGGTAATATGTTAAAGAATTATGATAGAAGTAAAGAGATTTGTGATTGATACAAAGTAACTAATTATTGTCTTTTTCTATACAAGAGGTGAAGAAAATGGAAAATCACTATTCAGGAGGAAAAGACAAAGCAAAAGCAATTGTTGTCCCTTCGACAAGAAGCCATATCAAGATGAGGAGATCAAGATCGGAGAACATGGTCCAGGAAAAGGAAGAGAAAATGCGGCATCAACGTAAGAAGATAAAATGATTACTAGAGATCAAAGATATAGTGAATCCCTCAGGATCCTTTGATCCTAAGGGATTACTACTTCAAGACTTATCGGTACTCTTGATACTTCCGCCTGGCCATTATAAAAAGGGACAACGCTGGTGGCCCAGGCGGTGAATATTATTATCAGTTTATAGAACTTACTGTTGCAATCTTAACTTTGAGCATCAATTCTCTTTGAAGAGCGATAGCTATAACTTTGGCATTTATGATTAATATATAACTCAGTCGCTGTTCCATTATCTAATCCTGGAGTAAACACAATAGTGCTTCCCTGGTGGCTAAGGGCCCAACTCTAGTGGATCCACTTGCTTCTTGTATCACTATTTTACAGTTACAGCCATGTGTGGTTTGATTTAATTTTCATTTCCTTAACTCGCTTTTTTCAGTGATCTTCTGCTCTGAACATTTCGCTGAATTTCTCTGTTATATTGAAATCATAATTTTCTGCTCTGAACATTTCACTGAATTTCTCTGTTATATTGAAATCGTAATTGGATAGCAATATTATTATTCATAACTTAAAATGTCATGCTGTTCATTCTGAAACAACATTGCATTGTTTAATTAGGATTCTGTTGTTCATTTACAGTTGTTATTGCTGTTCATTTAACTATGGTTCACTTACAATTGTGATCGGTGTTCCTTTAACTGCTGTTCAATTATAACTGCAATTGCCATTCCTTTATAACTTTGGTTAATATCCATCATGCTAGAATAAGGTTATTGATTCAATTACTCTATAGTCGTTGTGTGGTTACACTTAATTAAGTTTGTTGTTCCTTTATTAGTTGAAGATCGTTGTCCAATCCCTTTCAGTTAAGATTTCTTCTCAATTGATTCCTGTACATTAAGCTTGTTGTTCGATCTTTTCAATAGATTTAGTTGTTGTTCCTTTTCTGCTAATCGAATTGTTATTTCCAGTATTTCCTTTAGTATGGATAGAAAGATATACAACTATAACAAACATTGACTACTGTTGTCTAAGTTCTCAGATTGGAGATCTTTTCTGTGATTGATTTTCATTTACATCAGTTTATAGGGGAAAGAGTTATCATTACTGCATCCTTGATTGATGATTGCTGTAGTTTCTTGAGTAAAATGATTTAGTTACAGAGCATTTAAGTTTCTTGCCATTACAATTAGATTTTGTTTCTAGCATTCATTTACTTTTGTAATCACTACACTACAAACATTACTCTTGAACAAGTGATCACCTCAGACTGAGTACACTCTTGAGATGAAAAATCGTGCCTGGATTGATAATTAATGTAGGATAAATAGGGGTTAAAATACACCTTTTTATCACTCAACATTTTGGCGTTGTTACTGGGGAGAGTGTAGCTATTTGTTTTGAAAAGAGAGTAGTGTGAGTACCTGCTAGGAGAGAGTTGGGTTTTAAAAATGGAAGGTAAGAACTTGCGTATGGAACATGTAACAGCCCTGCTCCCTCACCCGCTTTCTTGTAGATTTGTTGATTATTTTGGGTAGAACTAAGTATTTGATTTTTGTGCATGACTAAGCAGAAAAAGCCTGAAAGGAATCCAAAACCACTACCCAAACTTGATAAAGCTAAGGTATCAGTGACCCTTGGCCGATTGACCTTTATAGTTGATATCATTAAAAAAGCAAAATCTGAGCCGTTAGTAGGTCCTAGAAAAGTTGCTTCTAGACATCCTACTAGCTCCCTTTGAGCCACAGAATCAACATCTGTAGCCTTTGCTGAGGTGCACAGCCAAACAGAGGAGTAAGATTTTCAAGAAATTGAGAATTCTAGCCCAAAATCATTACAAGAAGAGAACCTTAGTAATCGCTGTGAAGGAGGAGGAGAAACAGGGGAAATAGAAGAACCAAGATCTCCTCTTGGAATAGTTCAGCTGCTAAGCAGCCCAGATAAGGGAAGTGCTGTCAAAATCATCCAGAACAAAGCTAAAGAGCCTTAAGAGCTAAGATCCCCCCAGATATTAGTTCAGCAAGGAACTCTCATCATCCCAGACAAAGGAAGTGCTTTCAAGGCCATTCCTGCTCCTTCTACCCAGCCTAGGAATACCTCCCTAGAAATCCCAAAAGGATATTGACACATATTTGACCAAATGGCCCAGAACCAACAAACACCCCAAACCTCCACACTGCAATATCCCATTGTAGATACTGTAGTTAATGCACCTATGAAGGCCATTCCTCTCCAGCATATTCTTACATTCCATGGACTAACATCGGAAGATACAGATGCATTTTTGTTTTAATTCGATGTAATATGTTTCAAGTATGACTATACCACCAATCCCCAAAAGCTAAAATTATTTCTCTCCAAATTAAAAGGAGAAGCTTTATGATGGTTTATGGGGTTAGGTGGAGGTGTTATAAACAAATAGGATCTAATGAAATTTTCTTTTCTAAAGAAATATCAAGATTATTGTAGGTCTAGAGAATTAAAGGATGAAATATTTCAGATGGTAGCCAGACCTAATGAGACACTTGAAGAGTATGCTGAACGCTTTCAATATAATCTTCAGAGATCTCCTTATGCATCATTACCCTTACCTAACAATGTGTTAAAAACGAAGCTAATTAAAGGGATGAAGGAACAATGGGTTGAAACACTAAATATTATGGGAAAATGTGACATCTATTCGGAAAATTTTACTGACATTATTGATTTGTGCATCAGGAGTTCACGAGGCCATACAAGGCTAAAACCAACGGAACGTGACATGCTCATAAGGGACAACAAGATCTATGGTGGAGGAGTAACCCACGTAAAAATCGGGAATTTACTGGAGAATTTCAAAACTGATATATTGGGGACTCTGACAACGCAAATCGATATTATGCAAGCTAAACAAAAACAAGCAGAAGCAGAGCAAAACCTGGCAATATTCTACCCTAGATGCATAAAGAAACACAACCATAAAGTGTTCCCACTGGATGTAGTTCAAGTATGCGATATTTGTACAAATGATCACTCCACAGAGAATTACCCCTCACTTCTGGGTTTGAAAGCAGTGTACAAAGAAGCAGAAGAAGAATCAGAACCAATGTACCTACTTAATCAACGCCGTCAATGGCAGCCACGACAACCAAGTATGCCCTCCAATCCATCTTCTTCTTTCCAACCTCTGCAATATCATGCTCATCGATATAATACAATGTTGCAAAATCAACATCCCTTTTCAAACTAGTCACAACAACCATTTCCTTAATCACCATGGCCAAATCAAACAAGCCAAACTAATTGGCCAAATTTTCCCTGCTCTCCACCATATTGGCAAAACAATGCATATTCAACACAATGGTCCCCTCCCATTTTGCAGAGTCAAGCCTGGTAGTCAAAATGGAAAAGACCAATGAATCAGCTAGTTGGAACCATTCCTCTCCCTCAACCCACATTGCTAGCTCCATATACACTACAACAAAATCCCCAGTCCAACTTAAGGCCGCAACTCCCAGTCCATCCCAACCCGAACCCTAATAATAGATCGGTTCAATTTGTTCAAATAATCGAAATAAAAAAACTAGAAACCAATGTAAGCGAATGCAATGACCTTCGATTAAGGTCTGGGCGCATAATAAAAACTAAGGAAGATAAAAATGCTCAAGTTGAAAATCAGTTATTCGTAGAATAACCACTACAAGAAGAGGATGTGGTCAGACAACAAAGTCATGACCAAACAACCACATCTTCTCCCCTATTCTTAGAACGATTAATCATACCATGACCCATAGAACATCCTGACTTTGATCTTCTGGGAGAACTAAGAAATTTGTGTATAAAAATCCCACTCCTCTAAGCTATCAAAGATATTCCAATATATGCAAAAACCATCAAAGAGTTATGTATAAGAAAACCAAAGAGGAGAATAACAACTAACCCAAATATCCAAGTAGTTGGCACCCTATTTGATATGTTATTAGGAAGAGAAGCACCTGTCAAATATGAAGACCTAGGGAATCCTATAGTGACAGTGCAAATCAATGGACAAACCTTTTAAAATGCCCTAGTTGATTTAGGGGTTGCAATTAATATTTTAACAACCACCACCTGTCAAAAACTTGGCATTACATCAATGGAAACAACCTCCACCTTATTGGAACTGGCTGACCAATCAGTGGTTAGGCCAGAAGGTACACTACACGATGTAATGGTATCTGTAGATTCCTAGGAATACCCTACCGACTTTCTTATAATCAACCCCAAAAACTGACTCGATGGACAACCTTTAATGTTAGGTAGACCTTGGCTTGCGACTGCTGATGCCTACATTGGCTGCCGACAAGGCAGTATGACTATAACTAGAGGGAGTAATATCAAGAATCTAGCTCTATACCCTCCAGCCCAGCCAAGTTTAACAATAATGAAAACTAACAAACAACTTGTATCATATCTCACAAGAAAAATTAGGTCCCCGTTAACCATAGAAGATGCCCTCGATTTTAAAGACCAAACAGAGGATGGCGTTATTAACAACTTCATTAACCAATCCGAATCCAGATCCCATGTACAATGTCACATGATAGAGGCAGAATTTGACAATGAACTAGAAGAAGATCTCCTCAAAGACACACATGATTAATCAATACCCACTACCTCTGTTTCAAACAGCAAAACTATAGATATTGAGCTAGGAAAAACCTTGAACATTAACAAAAACCTGACTCCTAAACAAGAAGAAAAGCTGGTCCAACTACTGAGAAAATATAAGGAATCTTTTGCATGGGATTATCCGGACATGAAGGGAATTGATCCCGAGCTGTGTACGCACCACATTTATATAGAAAAGGATGCTAGACCCGTTCGCCAACCCCAACGGAGACTCAACCCTCACCTGAAAGATATTGAGAAATCTGAGTTACAAAAACTTTTAGATTTATCCAATCTCCGATCGCAAGTGGGTCTCTCCACTAGTAGTGGTGCCAATAATTTCTTTGTCATTTCCAACTGGCAACATATCATCCACATACAAGATCATATAAATAACATGGTCTCTAATTAATTTAAAATACACATAGTGATCTGCTTTGCTCCTGGTGAAGCCAAGTCCTCGTATAAATGTATCAAATTTTTGATACCACATCCTTGGTGACTGTTTTAACCCATACATAGACTTCTTTAACTTGCATACCAGTTCTTTCTTACCTTTCGCTGCAAAGCCTTCAGGTTGCTTCATGTAGATTTCATCTTCCAGATCCCCGTGAAGAAATGTTGTCTTCACATCCATCTGTTCTACCTCAAAATCAAAAGCAACAACAACAGATAAAAGTAATCTAATAGAAGTTACCGTGGAAACAGGAGAAAAAATATCACCAAAATCAATTCCCGACACTAGGGAATAACCTTTTGCTACCAACCGAGCTTTGTATTTCTCCACTTTTCCTTCTGCATTTGTCTTCTTTTTGAACACCCATTTGCTACCAATGGATTTCCTTCCAGTTGGCAACTCCACCAGATCCCAAGCATCATTTTTGTGCAAAGATGCCATTTCATTAACCATGGCCTCTTTCCAGAGTTTTCCATCCTCTGAATCTACTACTTCCTTCACAGTTCTAGGATCATCGTCAATAATAGATAAAGAAAATTTTGAACAGAAAGTAGATGGACTATACCTTTTGAGGCTGCCTTCTTTCTCGAACTGATCTTCTCACAGTCAGAGTTTGTGGCTCTTCATCTTCTGATTCCTCCTCTGCTGTAGAGTCTAATTCTTCCTCCTTTAGCTCAAACTCTATCTTCTTAGGTTCCTTTTGTTGGAATTCATGTTTAATAACGTATTTCACCTCTCTGAACACCACATCTCGGCTGTACACAACCTTTCGTGTGACTAGGTTCCAAAGCTTAT
>APFE030936202.1:20623-71419 GCA_000404065.3 Pinus taeda
ACTTGTTTCCTGATGTTCATACACCTTCCCCTATCCTTAAAGTACCATATCATACACTCCCCAACACTCAGATTCCCCAAAATCCTCATTTTTTGCACAAACCCTAGTTTCTAGCTACAACCTGGCAATTTTCTAGGTTTGGCCTGTGATTTGCCCTTTTGGACCCCTTCCCCTCACTCAATCTCTGAGATTCCACTTTCCCCTGCTTCCTAACATCCCTCCCACTCCCAAAAATTTCCCCAAGAATTTAGAAGGCCCCTATCCCCTTCATTTCGCTTCATTTCGACCAAATTCCTTGTTTCACACATCGGGGCAAGTCACTCAAATGATGTTTCAAAGCAGTCAAAGATGAATTTTGGAAAACTGAGAGAGGTTTTTGTCCACAACATGCCAAATAAGAAAAACCTCCTTCACTTTTTACACAGGTGTCATGGTTTGAGAGAAATGTCAAGAACTCTGTTGCCTCAGGAGAATCAAAGATACCTCTGAAGTGATCTTGGAAAAATCAAGTTTTCTCCTAGCTTGGTTGGCCAAATGATTTGTTGGATGGGTAAAATGATAACTAGACTCAAATACCTTTCCAACGAGCCCACTTTTGCTCAATTCTGACACCGGGAAGGCCTTCAAACAGAGTTGCCAATGTGCGAGACCTTTTGAGAGGCTTGCGCGACCTTCTGGGCAGTGCGAGACCTTTTGAGCGCCCCTCCACAGTGCAAAAATATAACTGGCGCGACCTTCTGGGTAGTGTGAGACCCTTTGAGCGGCCTGTGAGACCCATTGAGCTGTCTTGCGGCAGACTTCAAAACAATTGCCCAATCTTCCTTCAAGTCATCGAATTTGTTCAAGGTAGGCTCTTTACACATCATTTTTGTGGTTGGTGATGGATGTAAGCCCTCATGCTATGATTTTAACCTCAAATCATGCAAGTGAAAGGACATTAGGTGGCTGCAATGTTAATGAGCAAACTGTGCTAGGCTTTGTGTTGTTTCAAGCTATTTTTCCCTTTGGTTTGTTTCCCTCCTTTCCCTTTCACTCACACTTATAGGTTCATCCCTTTTTCCCATATTATTTTATAAATGAAATGCAAATGCTAGAGAAGGAAAAGGTGCTTGATGAGTTGTGGAGGATTCATAGTGACCGAGTCCTAAACCGAAGGAGGCCCGGTGATCCATTGCCTGCTAAGCAAGAATCCATGCTCATCCAGGTGAATGCACATTTGGAGAGGCTGTTGGCTAAGGCCAACCAAGAGAAGAAGCTGTTGAGAAACATGAAAAATCACTATTGGGGGAGGATGCATGTTTGCAAGGCCAAAATGAAAATGCTCCAAGGACGGTTGGCCAAAGCACAAAAACGAAAGAAAATGCCCGATCCACTCCAAATTTTGGCCAAATCCTCTTTGACTGAGCATGTTACTTGATTGGGGACTCCTAGCCCAAATTTCAAGAAATTTGGAGAAAATTTTGTCATTTGTGAATTTTTTGTGCAATTTACAGGTTTTGGCTTCTCAAAGGGTCTCGCCCCCGGCGAGACCTTTTTTCATCGTAGCTCCGTTTGGAAAAAACTCAGAATTTTTGGATTTTTCATGAAAATTTACACTTGCTCATCCATTAGTAAGAAATTTCATCGAGTTCTGGGCCTCCAAAAGGTCAAAATGCATGCAAAATTTGACTTTCTGCCCCTTTTTTGAGTTGCAGAAACCAGTTTTGGGAGAATTACGTTTTTATAGGAAAATTGACCTCCAAATTCAAAACTTCCAGTTGGGTTGGAAAGTAGACTCGTAGACCTTTCCAACGAGCTATCCTGCACCCAATTCGGATAACGGGAAGGCCTCCAAACAGAGCTGAAAAAGTGTGAGACCTTTTGAGAAAAGGTGCGCGACCTTTTGAGGAAATGTTGCCAGATTTGACCAGTTCAGCCCAGAAATTCCAGTTTTGACCTTTTTTGACTTTCTGAGGTTAATGGTGATCTTAATGGATGTAATTGTGACACTTTTTGGATACTTTTACTCTTGTTTATCTCTTCTAGAAGATTCATTCATGAAATAGGTGAAAATTAAATGAATGAATTGGTTTCCTAGTTTATAGAGGCAAGTGGTTTTGACTGCCTATTTTGTAGTGCTTAGTTTAGAAGTTGTTCAAACTGCTCCTAGAAGGATGAGCTCGACCCCTAGAGGCAAGGGAAGAGGTTGGCTTGCCTATATTATGTATTTTCTTAATCATTTTCAAGGGTTGGAAGGTTGGACTCTTGAGAGAGCAGTAGCTTATTGTATTATCTCTTGTATCTCTGCAATTTTTGGCAAGGAAGACCAAGGTTTCGCAGTCATATTTGGGATTCTTGTGGACTCATGTGTTGATGGTGTGTTTCTTCAGTCATTGTAAGCTTTGTTATGTGTTTCATTTTGCTTCTATACTTCTGCATATTAAACAAATGAAGTGATAAAGTAAGAATTCATGCTTGTCATGCTCTGCTTTTAAGTTTGTTTAATTTTGATGTTTTTTTCTTTTATAAGTTTACTAGCCTAATATCAGTGTTACTTTGTTGGTCATCTCCCTAATTGAAAATTTTCGAAGAGAGACCGGAGAGAGCCTTCTCCTGCCCCGTAGGGCTAGCTACGGGGCTGAATGGTTTGATGTAGCTTTGAGATTTGCCTTTCTCAGCCTGAGGTGAAATGTCAAACGCTAACACTCTTTAAATAGAGATCATGGACCAATCGGGTGTTAAGCCACGAATCAAGTGTCAGTAATACCGAGGAGAGAATGAACCGTCGGATCACTACATATCGTGACTGTCGGATTGTAAGGTACATAGTAAAGAAACACACTTTACCTAACTCTACACTAGACCAAGTTATACTTAACTATTTCCTATGTGTCGAGATATCCTAACAGTCCTCTTAACTAGGAATCAGAGTTCCTAAAAGAATAATCTATAAAAACAAAGCCACTTTGACAAAAACCATCAAATATAGTCTCTTCATAAAATTTTAGTAGACCACTTATAATTAGAACAAAATTTGTTTGATAAACCCCCTAAGTTTCCTGTACGATGCTAGAAGTGGACACTTCTGTAGATATAACCGGAATTCTCATTCGGAAGAGCTATAGATGCATACTTCTGTAGGATCCTATAGCAGTTAAGAATATGGCTTGGAATGAAATGGATGATAGGTAGAAGTGTTGGTATGGATAAAAGGTAGATGATAATTTATGAATATGGTAAATGGAGATTTAGGGAGTGAATGTAAATCCACATTTTCCATTTCACCTACCATCCTTTCTTGACATCCAGGTTTAGGTTCCAAAATATCCACCTTAACGTTTTCTGCAGAGGCTACAATGGAAATGTTTGGCAATGTGACTGCTAACTCCCCCACATAAAGAATGTCTGGATTGCTTCTAAATATTGTCCTTGAATCTGCCTTTGGCATTTGACAACATAGATTGTATTGTCATTAATTCCTGCTTGTAAATAATGTCTAGAATGGCCATTAATTTATTTGATGTCATCTCCAAACTTGTGTTTTCTGCTTCAGCAGACTTGCTTGCTTGTATTTGAGATTCAATCTTAGAAGTAGCCCTCTTATGACGTGCCCTTTTTCTCTTGATTGCATAACCGTTCATGTTTATAGCTTCATTTCATTGTTCAAGAATCTTCCTTGGCTGTATTTGTGATTCAAACTTCGAAATAGCCCCCTTACGGCGTGCCCTTTCTCTCTTGATTGCATCACCTTTCATGTTTATAGCTTCATCTGATTGCTCAGTTTCTACTCTCCATGTTTGTGCGTTGTAATTTGGGGTCGCATTCCTTTCCCTTGCAAATTGATCACTGCAGAAGATTTCATTGTTTGCAGGCATCTTGATGTAGCTAAACGAAGTTCTTGAATTTAGCTTTATGAGTTCAATTGGTGTCCTTGATTTCTTTTCAGATTCAAGTTCCAAAATATTCTCATTAAAGGTAAGGCAAGGTATGGGTTGACACCAAGACATGGAAGGATATAAGAACATATATTTTCATTATGGGATATACCTTACCCTTACATTACCCTGACCTGACCTTCCACAACAGGGAAACAATATTGATGAACGATCCTAACCAACCTGTTCAGTACAGGAAATTGCCTTTCTTTGAAACCAACATTTCCCTGCTAACTTGCTCCCTCTTCAAGAGAAAGAGAGCCAAACAAGGTCTTCAAATGAAAAGGCTATCATTTGGAAAAATTTGAATCTGCGAAAGTGCTAAGACATCCATTAGGGTAGTTTTTCCAGCACCACTAACTCCCATCAAGGCTCTATGTACCCCTGGTCTAAAGGATCCACTTACATTGGAAAGGAGTTGTAGCCTGTCTTGACCCAACCCTTCACTTTTCATCTCCCGTTACGAAACTAAACATTATTTCCAGATATTCCATTGAAGAGAACCTAGATATGTCAAGCTACTCGCAGATTACCAATTCAATTGAACGATTTATAGATACACATATCAGTGGCATGTTAACATAATAGTTTATGTTCTCAAAAGCCATCGACAATGCCCTGAAAGGAAGGATCATTCCTTTCTTCTATTGTGTCGAGACATGAGTGACACTGAATTCTCTACAAGGTGTAGAATTGTCTTCAGAGGTTAAATTATCTCTCCTCTCTAACAAGTAAACATGACTGAAAAAGTTATTAAATCTATGAAAGAATAATGTCTGTTTTTATCATATACTTTCAAAGATTTGGATGTGAATAGGTTATATAATTTTATAGATTGCAATCTTTATAGTTCAATCTTTTATCTTTTCTTTCAAGAAAAACCAAAAACAGTGCTTTGGGGCCTAATTCAAGATCAGCACAAAGGTTTTCTAATGTCTCTCACTCAGTTGTCTGAGAGAATGTGTTACAGAGAAGTTATGTAGTTCATTCAAGTTTCTCACTTCGTTGCCTATTGAAGGAACGACCTAATTGCATTTCACTCTGAAAAATTCCTCAATGTGGCATATTGTATTGTAACCTCCCCATTCATACCTTACCCTTACATATTGATGAACACTCATGAACAACCTGTTCGGTATAGGAAATTGCCTTTCTTTGAAACCAAAATTGCCCTGCTAACCTGCTCGCTCTTCCAGAGAAAGAGAGTCAAACAAGGTCTTCAAATGAAAAGGCTATCATTGGGAAGAATGTGAATCTGCAGAAGTGCCATAAACCGAAATGTTTGAATCAGTTGACCAAATTGACAAGGGTAAATTGTATTTTTTGTAGTACAGATCTAAGCTCACGTGATCAAATAAAAAATGTGAATGCAAATACCATATAATTCTTTGATATATTACGCATATAATGCTTTGATTTCTTAATATGCTAAGTCACTCTGTTGACTAAAATATGTAATAGACAATAAACTAATCAATGATAGAGAAAATAAAATGTCAAAGTGAGGCGGGACTAGTTTTGCAAATGTCTGTTATGCCTGTCAAGAGAGTGTCTAGCCTCTTTGTTCCAAGGTCCCAAAAGATGGTCCCAAACAGTAGGGAAACGACTGTAGTGAAGAAAAATCGCACAACATTATAGTGTGGATTCCTCCAATATGACCAATGGTGCTTCCAAAGGCATGCCACGCACTGAACTTTGAAGGATCGTGCATACTGTGTTGGAAAACTCAGATCCTGCGAGCCAGGAGCAGGGGTTCTTAGCGCTTGAATAAGGGCTTGATTCCATCTGAAAACAGAGCAACATAATTTTCAAATAGGGCTTTAAAAAAATTACAGTTTCTTGGGAGAAATTATTGCTTCCAAGGGCATGCCAAGTACTGAACCTTGAAGGACCGTGCATATTGTGTTGGAAAAATCAGATTCTACGAGCCAAGCGCAGGGGTGCTTAGCTCTTGAATAAGGTCTTGATTCCATCTGAAAACATAACAACATAACTGTCAAATAGGGCTTTAAAAAAAATTATAGTTTCTTGGGAGAAATTATGTAACTAAAGATAGGGTAAAAAAATTAGAGATGCACAATAAAAAAAGCTCAAAGTTCTGAAACAAATTCCTACAATTATGTTAGACATACTCGTAGAGTGCTAATTTTCTGTAGATCTCAGCAAATTCTACACCAAGTTTTTCCTCAACAACTATGGAACTCACTTCCGACGCCCATGTCGCTGGATTGTATCCTTCGCTAATCTATGGTATTTCTAGAACGGCCTGGCCAAACAACCAAGAATCAGAAAAAATTGAAGGAAATAAGTTTTATGATTATAAAAAGAGTTATAGTTTAGTAAACCAATAAAACTGAAAATTTAGCAATTATTCCCTGACTTGTTCGAGCCATTTGCAACCCTTCATTTGTTGTTAAGCCAAGCAAAGAAACATAGAGTAGGCCTTTTGTCATTCATTTCCCTTGGAGATTCCTCACTTCTATTGATTTTTTCATATGTAATCATCTTCAAGGATTTAAATGAAGTCCCTAAATCCACCTTTTCCATTTCACCTACCATCCTTTCTATTATGTAACAAGCTGATAAGTAAATACCATATTCGGCTTTGAAAATTATGTGATAGGTCACCAAACTACCCTGGAAACTCACATTGGAAATATCTTGTCGTTTGTACAACCTTTCAGCTCCCATTAAGGCCAGCAATCCACCATCATCATGATGAATAAGCACAATAGAAGAAAATGCCAGCTTCTGACAAAATGATGATAACAGACTAACCTGCAAGAAGCATCAAAATTAGATCTACCACGAACAGTGCAAACATAATGAAAATCATTGCCAGCCATATTTAAATCAAGCACTTAAATTTCCGAGAAGATCAATTACAATTAAAGTCTAGGAAAGGAAATGAAATAAAACAATATTTTTCTCAGAATACAAGGGATAAAAGTGCTACAATCACAAACAAAACAAAGTGAGGTTGAAATTACAAGAAAGAGCAAATAAAAAATCAAATAGGAAAATATAAAACTCTGAATTGATGAGATGGCAGTCAAATCCACATGGCTTCCAAGTCTCACGTGGAACTCATGTTCATATGAATTGCGCAGTCCTTTTACTTTCCATTCTGATTTGCTGGGACAAGAAGTAAGTCCCCAACCGGGCCGGTCAAAAGCAACGATAGTGCATCCAGTTTGCCTTTCCAGGGGATTCATAACATACCTCCAAGAGAAAACCCCTCCACCAAATCCATGTATCAAAATCACCCCCATGTGTCCAAATTTATATGGTGTTGGCTCTGATAACTTTTCTACTAACCCAAACTTGCCATGCTTATATTTTTCGAAATTCAGTAAGGGTAAATGCTCAAAGAAACTAGAATAGCTATTTGAGCCACACTTGGAGCTTGGATTCACTTCTATAGTAGTAGATTCGCTCAATAGTGGAGTGTACAAGGGCTTATTTGTCGAAGTATGACTGAACTTCCTGGCAAGATTATGAGATCTTGGAAGCAAAGGGTCATCAATCTTAACCTTCTCAGCATAGACCCATAATTTTCACCATTACTATCATGGAAAGCGCTGGAAGTGTAAGAATGACTATTTGTAATCTTGTAATAGATAACCAGACCTTCACAGAGCATGAAAAGACTCTCATCATCAGGAAGGATTCTTGAAGGCATATGTTTCCCTCCATCAAAGAAATATTTCTCTTCAGAATTAGCTTTAACAATTCTACCCATATTGGGGTTGGGAGAACAAGGAAGATTCTGATAACCATGGAAAACAGTGTTGTAAAGTGGAACCTGTAAAATGCAAGACATGGTCAATAACCAGATCAGTTCATTATCGATTGAGATGAGTAATGACAGTTAATAAATAATGCTTCTGATACTCTTGAATGGAGTAAAATGTAAAGATCAAAAGGAATAAGAATTACTACTGTACATGAAACTAGAGAAAAGTTGAACAATGCAATTATGAGTTGTCTATGGCAACAGAAGCCTATCTCCTTTCATATTAGAGCTTACGTTTCACATATATGATAGGATTCTCATCATTTAAATTTGTCACCAGTGCCCAATATGGCCTTCTCATACCACCACACTATATCATAGCAACCTTGGTACAATATCATAGCTGAATGTATGCCAGGTAACACCCTTGCTTATGTGGCAGTCTTCAAATGGTGGAAAAATGCTCCTTAGACTCTAGAAAACATAGCAAAGCTAACATGCATATTACTTTTGAGGTTCAGACTTTGGTTTCTATTTCCTTTGCAGGTTGTACATGTTGCAGACCTATGAAAGATAGAGTCATTCAGAGTGCAGAAATTTGGCTTTTCTTTTCATTTGGAGGCCCTATTCAGTGCAGCTTTTATATGACAAATAAGATAACCTGTAAGATACATAAATTATTACAAATCATAGTTCTATTCCCCTGGGCCACTTCTATCCCCCTGGGCCATACCCACATGTTGATGAGCCCCTTTACAAAGGAAAATTACCATAACCACTACCCCCACTTGTAATTCAAAATGTTTCATCCTTAATCATACCATACCCAATACCCAATACTCACACCCAGTCTTGTGCAACATTGATTTAAACTTATTGCACCAAATCTTAAAAATAGGGTTCATAAAATGGGATTAACGATGGAAAACTGCAGCTATTTCAGGAAACCCGAAGACCTTGGCCATGTTTTTTGGCCATTCGTTAAGGAGGTCTAGACTTGGATACAATGCTTGTTCACCAATATGTTTACATATAAACTTTACTGGTGGGTTGTCCTTCTATGGAACCATTGGCTCTGCCACAAATCTGACTGGAATGTTTGACAGGCAATGAGGGTGGTGACTCTCTACTTCTAGAGGTGAAAGAGATGTGTGAGAAGATTAAAGATTTACCAGATGATTGGGTAACTAAAATTGATATATTCCTTATTTTGGACTCAATAGTTGTTCAATGCTTAGCCACATGATTACCTCAAGAAAAATAGATATATGAATTAGATCTCTATGCACTACAGAGTAGGTATGGGCAGGGAAACGACTGTTTAATGTGATGATGGGTTCACATTTACTCCTTGAAAGGATAGCAATTGCATATTTTTCAAAGATATATAAGTATCAGTTCTTACAAAAAGCTAAAAAGACCTCAAATATGTAGCTTGAAAACCCATTTCAGCATCAGAGACTATCTTATTGCTTCAGGATCAAGCTGTTGGAAGTGATGCATTTTACACCTAGCTTTACATCTAGTCCTGTATGCCACCACAATGTGACCAAGAGCCAAGGCAATAGACAACAAGAGCATTTCCAGCATACTCCATGGAAGTTGGAAACCTCCTAACTCTGTTGAGGGGCTTCCTAATGCGGAAGAAGCCATAACCAAGCATGCCTTAACAACAATAAGGACACCTGAAACCAGGCCACAGAATACTGTTGTCCACAAGTAAGGCCCAAAAGAGTTGTAGTTTAGCAAACCAATAAAACTGAAAATTTAGCAATTATTCCTTGACTTGTTCGAGCCCTTTGCAACCCTTCACTTGTTGTTAAGCCAAGCAAAGAAACATAGAGTAGGCCTTTTGTCATTCATTTCCCTTGGAGATTCCCCACTTCTATTGATTTTTTCATATGCAATCATCTTCGAGCATTTAAATGAAGTCCCTAAATCCACCTTTTCCATTTCACCTACCATCCTTTCTTGACATCCAGGTTAAGGTTCCAAAATATCCACCTTAAAGTCTTCTGCAGAGGCTACAGTGGAAATGTTTGGCAATGTGATCATTAACTCCCCCACATAAAGAATTTATGGACTGCTTCTAAATATTGTCCTTGAATCTGCCTTTGGCATTTTACCTACCACCATCGCATGAATTCCAAATTCAGGTTCAAAATTTTCTAGTGAGGCTTATGATGTCATCATTTGCAGGCATCTTGATGTAGTTAAACGAAGTTCTTGAATTTAGATTTGTGATTTGAACTGGTGTCCTTGATTTCCTTTCAGATTCAAGTTCCAAAATATCCTCATTAAAGGTAAGGCAAGGTATGGGTTGACACCAAGACATGGAAGGATATAAGAACATATATTTTCATTATGGGATATACCTTACCCTTACCTTACCCTGACCTAACCTTCCACAACGGGGAAGCAATATTGATGAACAATCCTAACCAACCTGTTCAGTATGGGAAATTGCCTTTCTTTGAAACCAACATTTCCCTGCTAACTTGCTCCCTCTTCGAGAGAAAGAGAGTCAAACAAGGTCTTCAAATGAAAAGGCTATCATTTGGAAGAATTTGAATCTTCGAAAGTGCTAAGACATCCATTAGGGTAGTTTTTCAAGCACTACTAACTCCCATCAAGGCTCTAAGTACCCCTGATCTAAAGGATCCACTTACATTGGAAAGGAGTTGTAGCCTGTCTTGACCCAACCCTTCACTTTTCATCTCCTGTTACGAAACTAGACATCATTTCTAGATATTCCATTGAAGAGAACCTAGGTATGTCAAACTACTCGCAAATTACCAATTCAATTGAACGATTTATAAATACACATATCGGTGGCATGTTAACATAATAGTTTATGTTCTCAAAAGCCATCAACAATGGCCTGAAAGGAAGGATCATACCTTTCTTCTATTGTGTCGAGACATGGGTGACACTGAATTCTCTAGCAGGTGTACAATTGCCTTCAGAGGTTAGATTATTTCTCCTCTCTAACAAGTAAACATGACTGCAAAAATTATTAAATCTATGAAAGAATGGTGCCTATTTTTATCATATATTTTCAAAGATTTGGATGTGAATAGGTTATATACTTTTATATATTGCAATCTTTTCATCTTTTCTTTCAAGAAAAACCAAAAATAGTGCTTTTGAGCCTAATTCAAGATCAGCACAAAGGTTTTCTAATGTCTCTCACTCAGTTGTCTGAGAGAATGTGTTACAGAGAAGTTATGTAGTTCATTCAAGTTTCTCACTTCGTTGTCTATTGAAGGAACGACCTAATTGCATTTCACTCTGACAAATTCCTCAATGTGGCATATTGTATTGTAACCTCCCCATTCATACCTTACCCTTACATATTGATGAACACTCCTGAACAACTTGTTCGGTACAGGAAATTGCCTTTCTTTGAAACCAAAATTGCCCTGCTAACCTGCTCTCTCTTCCAGAGAAAGAGAGTCAAACGAGGTCTTCAAATGAAAAGGCTATCATTGGGAAGAATGTGAATCTACAGAAGTGCCAGAAATCGAAATGTTTGAATCAGTTGACCAAATTGACAAATGGGTAAATTGTTTTTTTTGTAGTATAGATCTAAGCACACGCGATCAAATAAAAAATGTGAATGCAAATACCATATAATGCTTTGATATATTACCCATATAATGCTTTGATTTCTCAATATGCTAATTCACTCTGTTGACTCAAATATGTAATAGACAATAAACTAATCAATGATAGAGAAAATAAAATGTCAAAGTGAGGCGGGACCAGTTTTGCAAATAAGTCTGCTATGCCTGTCAGGAGAGTGTCTAGCCTCTTTGTTCCAAGGTCCCAAAAGATGGTCCCAAACAGTAGGGCAACGACTGTAGTGAAGAAAAATTGCACATAGTGTGGATTCCTCCAATATGACCAATGTTGCTTCCAAAGGCATGCCATGCACTGAACCTTGAAGGACCGTGCATACTGTGTTGGAAAACTCAGATCCTACGAGCCAAGAGCAGGGGTGCTTAGCTCTTGAATAAGGGCCTGATTCCATCTGAAAACAGAACAACATAATTGGCAGATAGGGCTTTAAAAAAATTACAGTTTCTTGGGATAAATTATTGCTTCCAAAGGCATGCCACGCACTGAACCTTGAAGGACCGTGCATATTGTGTTGGAAAACTTAGATTCTACGAGCCAAGAGCAGGGGTGCTTAGCTCTTGAATAAGGGCTTGATTCCATCTGAAAACATAACAACATAACTGTCAAATAGGGCTTTAAAAAAATTTACAGTTTCTTGGGAGAAATAATGTAACTAAAGACAGGGTAACAAAATTAGAGATACACAATAAAAAAAGCTCAAAGTTCTGAAACAAATTCCTACAATTATGTTAGACATACTCATAGAGCGCTAATTTTCTATAGATCTCAGGAAACTCTACACCAAGTTTTTTCTCAACAGCTATGGAACTCACTTCCGGCGCCCATGTCGTTGGATTGTATCCTTCGCTAATCTGTGGTATTTCTGGAACGGCCTGGCCAAACAACCAAGAATCGGACAAAATTGAAGGAAATAAGTTTTATGATTATAAAAAGAGATGTAGTTTAGCAAACCAATAAAACTAAAAATTTAGCAATTAGTTATGTAGTTCATTCAAGTTTCTCACTTCGTTGTTTATTGAAGGAATGACCTAATTGCATTTCACTCTGACAAATTCCTCAATGTGGCATATTGTATTGTAACCTCCCCATTCATACCTTACCCTTACATATTGATGAACACTCCTAAACAACCTGGTCGGTACAGGAAATTGCCTTTCTTTGAAACCAAAATTGCCCTGCTAACCTGCTCGCTCTTCTAGAGAAAGAGAGTCAAACAAGGTCTTCAAATGAAAAGGCTATCATTTGGAAGAATGTGAATTTGCAGAAGTGCCAGAAATCAAAATGTTTGAATCAGTTGACCAAATTGGCAATGGGTAAATTGTTTTTTTTGCAGTACATATCTAAGCTCACGTGATCAAATAAAAAATGTGAATGCAAATACCATATAATGCTTCGATATATTGCCCATATAATGATTTGATTTCTCAATATGCTAAGTCACTCTGTTGACTCAAATATGTAATAGATAATAAACTAATCAATGATAGAGAAAATAAAATGTCAAAGTGAAGGGGGGCCAGTTCTGCAAATAAGTTTGCTATGCCTGTCAAGAGAGTGTCTAGCCTCTTTGTTCCAAGGTCCCAGAATATCGTCCCAAACAGTAGGGAAACAACTGTAGTGAAGAAAAATCGTACAACATTATAGTGTGGATTCCTCCAATATGACCAACGTTGCTCCCAAAGGCATGCCATGCACTGAACCTTGAAGGATCGTGCATACTGTGTTGGAAAACTCAGATCCTGCGAGCCAGGAGCAGGGGTGCTTAGCTCTTGAATAAGGGCATGATTCCATCTGAAAACAGAACAACATAATTGTCAAATAGGGCTTTAAAAAAATTACAGTTTCTTGGGAGAAATTATTGCTTCCAAAGGCATTCCACGCACTGAACCTTGAAGGATTGTGCATATTGTATTGGAAAAAGAGTTGTGATACCATTAGCCAAACTTATTTTCAAACCCTGCCAAAGGGAAAGGGCTTTCACTTGATTATTTGTCGTAATGCCAAGACCCCATGCATACTTTACTTTAGTTTTTTCTTTGAGGTTGATGATTACCCCTCCTGCTCCAGCCTCCCCGTATATTTAATAATATATTAATAATTAATAATAAAATATTAATTATGCATACACATACTTTATATTAATAAAAATTTGATAATAGGGATGTAATTGTGTTCATTCTTTAATGTTTTAAAAAATATTTACCATTATATATAAAAATTTATAAATTTATAATATAATATTTATTTATTTTTACAAAAACGGTTATGGGATTTCATTAAATGTTTGGCAAAAAGCCACAATTCCGGTTACAAATAGTGAGGCTAGTTTCTAAGCGTCTCTCCAACAAGAGGGACATAGCACATATGCTTATGAATCGCCTCTTTTTACAATTTATAAAATGAACTCTTGCTACTGATTTCCCGAGCTTATGAATGCATACAAACTGTTTCAATAAAATGCAGAAAAACATGAATATTTAGGGAATTGGGTCCCAAGAGGTTTCATTGTCTCTGAGAATAGTTATGGCAGCTAGCTGGACTACCTTGTTTGCCTCTATGTTTTCCTCTTTGTTGTTGACTCTCAGGACATGAAAAAATTTCAAATTCAAGAGCTTTGTCATGTCTTTAATTCTTGTAATTGTCCTTGCAAGTCGCAGATCTGCTGGATTTTTGTTGGTCGCCACTACTTTGATGATGACCTGGGAATCGCCAAAAACAATTGCCTCCTTGTGTCCTAGCTCTTTGAGAAGTTTGATCCCTTGAAAAAGGGCCATCGCTTCAGCTTGTATGCTTAAGGAGTGGCCCAATCCCAAAGCAAATCTGTGTATAGATGTCTCTTCTGGGTTTATAATGAGCCCTCCTGCACCAGCAATTCCTGGATTTCCCTTGGCTGCCCCGTCAAAGAAGAGAGATGGAATTGTTTGCTTGGACATCCAAGATTGGAATTCTTAGATTCGTTTTTCCTGATTTGCCAATCTTTGAGGGATGTAGATGAGGTTTTCGATTTTTGAAAATTGAGATTGAGAGCAGCTCCAAACTCAATATCCTGCTGGCTTAGGTTTGTGTCATCACTTTTGTCTCTTAGCCACTCATTTAACTGACATTTCACTGTATTTACAACTAGTCTGAAGTCTTATTCCTTGTTTCTGAAAATCCTTTTGTTCCTCTCCAACCAGATTTGCCAACTGATGAGTTTAGGCAGAGCAGTCCATGCTACCTTGACAATATTGTTTCTTGGATTTGGGCCTGGATATCTGGCCATCCATCCAACAAACAGGTCCGGGACAGAGTGGGGGAAGGTGAACATAAAATTCCATGATCCAAGAAGCTCATGCCAGATTAAACCTGTGAATTTTCACTCCAGCGTGAGATGAAGGGCGGATTCCGAACTTTCCTTGCATAGCGTGCATCTTGATGGCCCGAGAATGCCCCTTTTCTGTAACTTGTCGTCTGTTAGGATTTTTTGATGGCATAACAGCCAGCAGAAGTGATCTATTTTTTGAATAAATGGGAAATTCCATATGCCAACCCATGGGGCAGGATTGGGAGGCACGTGAGGCCGTTCCATGCATTTGGTGTAGCCCTGAGCCACCGTATAGCCAACCTATTTTGGACCCCAGCCTCTCGCATCTTTACTTCTTGCGTGTGATGGAGCCGGCCCATGCAACATCATTAATAGCGCAGCGAATTCTGTTTATAATGCAGGTGGGACTGTGAGCTGTTTCCAGCCTGTCCAACAGTCGCCACTCCAGTTCAAAATGTCCCAAAGCGTTTTGATGTTTGCTTCATCCATCCACCCCTTCAGCTCAGTCGTGAGGCCTTAGTCTGTTAGCAGGGGCCTGTTCATTATGCCATCATCCCACAAATTGATGTATTTTCCATTTCTCGGTATCTAATAGGCGTGATTTCTTATCAGCGGGCCAGTTTTATTGCTGAGCATGCTAAAAGGGGTTCTGATATGGTTTTTGGACTGCTCCAGGCACCGAAGTCTCTGTCCTCTAAAATATTTTCTCCACAGAGATAAGTGAACCCATCCTGGTTTTGGAGCTATGATTTTCCAAATCAATTTGGCTCCCATGGCTAAGTTTTAGGCATAGAGGCTTTTGAAATTCAACCCTCCCTCCTAAAGCGGTCTGGAGACAGTTTCCCAGTTGAGAAGAGGAATTCTCTTCTCATTAAGCTTGCCTCCTTTCCAGAAAAATTTTCTGATTAGCTCCTCCATCCTCTTAATGATTCCCATAGGAGCCAAAAGAATGGAGAATTGGAATAACGGTAAGCTGCTAAGCACGGATTTGATGAGCATTGATTTTCCTGCAATGTTGAGCCAGGAGGATCCCCGGGCATGCATTTTTTCTTTGAATTTTTCTATCTGAGGATACCAATCCTTGCTCAAGGCCCTCTTAAGAAAGATGGGTAGCCCAAGGTATTTAAAGGAGGTCCAAGATGAAGATGTTGCAAAGCCTAGACATCTGGCAATGGAGTTTGCGGAAGAAGCAGAGATATTCTAGCAGTATATGTGACATTTTCCCTTGTTTAATTCACTGCCCAAAACTTCACAATAGTCTTCCAGCACTTCTTTAAATTTGATTGTTGAAAGAGGAGATGCAGCCCCCAGCAACAAGGTATTGTCTGTGAAGAGGGCGTGATTGATGCTCTTAACCCCTCTTGCTATGCACAGACCAGCTATATCTTGTTCTTGCTGCTTCTTATCTAAATAAAAGTTGAGGACAGAGGCCTACAGCACAAAGAGGAGGGGTGAGAGTGGGCACCCCTGCCTCAACCCTCTAGAAGCTTTGAAGAATTCAGTAGCCCTACTGTTCACTAAAGGTGCAATCCAGTGTTTCGAAATACAAGCTCTGATCCACTTGATAAAATTTTGACCAAAACCCAGCTTGTGTAGAACATCAAACAAAAAGCTATGTCTTACACGATCAAATGCATTAGCTAGATCTAGTTTAATGACCATACCTTTTTCTTTTCGACGAAGAGCGGAATGGATCGCCTCTTGGACCAGGACAAAGTTATCTACCAGCTGTCTGCCATGTATAAATCCACCTTGATTCTCCGGGATGATTTTGGGGAGAATTTTCCTCAACCTGTTTGCTATTACCTTGGTTATCACTTTATATCTAATGTTACATAAGGATATTGGGCGAAATCTATTGAAATAGTTTGCACCTTTTTCTTTAGGGATGAGGGCTAGAAAAGCAGAGTTTGTGCAACCTCCAATTTTCTGACACTCTTGGGACTTCTGGATCATTTTAAAGAACTCCTTCTCAACGATCTACCAACAGGTCTGGAGAAATCTAGGTGTAAAACCATCCGGTCCCGGGGCTTTGTTGGGATCCATTGCAAGGAGGACGCCCCTAACTTCATTTTTGCTGATTTTGCCTTCAAGAGCCTGATTCATTCTAGAAGTGAAAAGGTTGGGAACAACATCTAGCAAATTATCGTTTTGGCTAGCCTCCATGTCTTCAATATACATCTTCTCAAAATGTTCTGAAGCTACCTTTTTTATGCTAGAAAAATCCATTAAGGTGCAGTTATCCTTTTTTATTTTAGAGAGAATTACGGCATTTCCTGGCTTGAGCTCGCTTATGGAAAAAAGAGGAGTTTCTATCGCCTGCTTTGAGCCATAAACTCCTGGACTTGAGCCTCCATAATTCTTCTTCTGCCAGGCAGGCCTTATGGAATTTATGTTGTAACTGAGACTCCTTGTCCAGCTCTTCTTTGGTGATTTCAGCAGCTTCTAGATGGAGGTGTTGCTTCTCTAGAGCGCTTTGGATTTTTTTTCATTCAACAGCAGGATTGGGCAAGGTCTTAGCCCAGTCTTTCAGCATAGCTTTTACTCTTCTAAGTTTTTCCTCCCAAACAAGAAAAGGGGAACCCTTGACTGGATCTTTCCAGCAATCTCTGACCTTTTGCATGAAGTTTGCCACTTTAGTCCATAGTGAACTGAATCTGAAAGGGATAGGCCCCAGGTCCTTGGGAGTCAACAGCTCTGGGCTAATGGGCTTGTGATCTAATACACTGCTATGGAGAATACGCATTCTAGCCTCTAACCTAAGAAGTAGGAAGGAACTTTGAACAAAAAATCTATCAATTCTTGTCGGTATGTGTCCCGGCCCAACTCTCTTATTTGACCATGTAAACTTACTAGTAACCGGCTTGAGATCTAGCAGGTCCTAGTCTTGCATGAGGCATTCCACCCATTCTCTTGTCGAATCTCTAACGATGCTACCTCATATTTTTTCTGACGAGAGGAGGGTGAGGTTGAGATCTCCGACTATGATTATATTTTCCTGGTTCTCTACATCTGCCAGGATTTTTATGGAGTCCCAGCAGTTTTTTTTCTCACCTGCATTGTTAGGAGCATACACATTGAATAGACAGATAATCTCCTTAGATTATAAATGCTGCATTTTTAAAAAAATCCAATGGGTATTCAGGGACTCAAAGATTAATGAGAACTTATTAGGGTTCCAGAGCGACCCAAGCCCTCCCGAAGCTCCATGGGCAGAAATTGCATGCACTCCACTTGTATTCCAAAATTTTTTACTTGCTTGGAGGAAAGCTGTGTCCTCCAATTTAGTCTCCTGGATGAGGAGGATATCCAGGGCTTCTAATCTTATTAGACTGTTCATAGCTTCTTCCTTGACTGTGGTTCCCATTCCCCTACAATTCCAAGAGACTATCTTCGTCATTTATTTTTGTTGTGATGAGCTCCCTTGGAGCCCTGAGATTGATTCCTTGTCATCTTCGGAGTTTTTGCCGGTAGCTTCTCTAGCATTGGCTAGTTTCCCTGAAGCTTGTCCTTATAAGTTTCTTGTTCTCTTTTTCCCTTTGCAGACTTGCATCCTCTTGTGGTTCTTCTAGGAGAAGATTGTGATTCACCTATTTCCCTTTCTTCCTCAAATTCCTCGGATTCTTGGGTTTTCTCCTCCTCTTCTGTAATCTTCCCTTTGGATCTCTCTATTGCACTTTTGATGGAGGGGGAGGCTTTAGATGGAGAGGCCTCCTTTGGGATTTCTACCTCCTGGGTGGTCATGATTTCAGATCCAAGGATCTCGAAATTATTCCCTTGGTTTTCCGTGGGTGGTTTCTGAGCAGGACCCATGTGAGGAGCTTTAGCATTTATAATTGCATTCTTCTTGTGAGAGGTTTTGGAGCACTTTTCCTGGTTCCATCCATCTTCCTTCCCTTTTTCTACTACACCTTTGGATGGGCATTCTTTGGCAAAGTGTCCATAGACGTGGCACTCCCGGCATTTGAACGGCAGCTGCTCATAATCTAGTTTCTATACATGAGTCCAAGGGCCTATGATTATTTTGATGGCTTCCGGTAGTCCGATCTCTAGATCTACCTCCACACAGATTCTGGCACGGTCATACTGATCTTTGTTGTTAGCTTTGTCTATAAATTTGCCAAGGGTATTTCTTATGTGCTTCAGAGAGTCCCAGTTCCAACAGTGCACTGGAAGGTTAAGGAGTCTCACCCACACCGGGACCGCTGTAGGCACATCCACTGCCGGATCGAAGTTTGGGGTCCATTTATTCAAATACAGACCTTGAGGACGCATGAAGTAAGGGCCATTCCGGAAAATGAGATCTTTGTCCTCTTTTGCAAAGAACTCAAACAAAAAGTAGCCTCTCCCGAGGAAGTAAGAGGTTACCTTGTCCTTTATCATCGGTACCTAGTTCCTGGCAACCCAGTTCTCAGTGGATTTCGGGGAAGGCCAGAGTCCTGTGAACTAGCCAACCAGAGCACGATCTACCAGAGACAAGGCTACTTGGATCAGTCCTTCTAGCGGAAGGGCGATCTTAGGGATGTCTTCTAGTTTTTTTACAAACTTTGCAGCTTCCATGCTTTTCTTCTTGGGCAAAGAGGCCAGCAAGGTTTTGAAGGCCTCAGCGGCAGAAGGTGGAGGAGGAGAGGGAGGCCCCTGAGGGGGAGTCAGCGACTCCATGATGAGCCAACAGACCCAGCTAGGCCGGCCGCAGCCAGCAGCGAAGCCCTTAGCGAACACGCGCGCAGGTTGCAGAGCGTGCAGAATAGGGATCTCTCAGGAAAAAAATCGCTTTTCGTGAATACAATAAATTTATAATATAATATTATACATTTATGTATTCATATTTATTTATGAATTTTGAGTATAATTTAATATTTAAGTATTCATATTAAAAAAAAAAGTGTTTACTTGGTTGTCTTTAGTTGGGTGATAAAGATAAACTACCAAAATTATTTTTAAAATGATTCATCCTTTTATATTATATATATATATATAAACTTGAAAACAATAAAAAATTCTATTTAATAGAAGGTTTCAGGTGAAATTCAATCCATATGAAATTTCTAAAGATGATAATTCGTTTTATTTATAACTTTTTTGAAAACAATGATAATCAATTTTTATGTATAAAGTTTACATTCAAATCAATATAAAAAAGGATACATTTTTTCTTATAATCATAGTCATAAGAATATTTTATAATGTGAAGAGAAAAACATATTTCATCTATTAACATTTAATTTTAAATTAACCATTATTAACACTTTTTATGTAAACAAATGCATTCAAACAAAATATACATCAGTAAATACATATATTGTATATAATATTTGGTAAATAAAATTCATACATTTTTTTGCATTTTTATCACTAACCCTTCAATGACCCAAATGCTATCTTGCATATCATAGCTTTATAACCATCCATAGTGCAAAGAAATACCAACAAAACATGTGACTAAATTGTATATAATATTCTAAATATTGATACATTTAGAACAACATTTGTTATGAACAATTTCACTTTTAAACACTAATCACATTCAAACCAGCAAACTTAACAAGTTTTCTTCAAAAATTTTGATGTTAAAAAATGATAAAGATATATGCCTAGTTGGAGGAAGCACATGTAATATTCCACAAACAAAATCCCTTTATTCAAATACTTTATATATCTAAATAAAACTAGTTCTCATAAAACAAAATGTATCTTTCATGTTTTAGGTGGTATTCAAAACATTTAAAAATAAAATAAAGTTAATTTATTGAAACTTCCCTTATATCCCCTTTATAGACAAAACAATGGCTAAAGTTATAATATTGTAGCGCAAGTTATTTAAACTTGCTAGATTGTTTAGACTTCAAAATAGCAAACCTAGTGGGTTTAGTGAGAGCAATGCTAATTGAGCATATATGCTCCATGTATCGTTTGTGTGACTTGAACCCGCGTACTTTCAAGTCCTTTGGCGTGATTTTGGTCCTTTTAGCCATAGCATCAACAATTATCTTTTTTGTTTTTTGTCAAAATTACAACATTATCAATAAATATAAAAAATCGCAAATATGACAATGCATTAACTAGCTATGTCGTTTCAAATTATAAAAAATTATATCAATGTTATTATGAGCTAAGATATATGGTATATAACTTACCTCTATTAAATTATCTTGAAGTCGGTCGCAATGGTTGAGGAAAATGTGATTTTTGTTGGCTATCATGTCCACCATCATAATGTGCAAAGGTGTTCTGGGAGATGTATCTTCATTACTCTAAACATTAAATTATACATAGATATACTTATGTGACTCAAATATAATTAAATGTAAAAATGTGATAAAATTATAAGAGTATAAATCAATATAAACTTACTTTGCATTTGTGACATTGGATGTAGAGATGGTTGTAGCATTTGAACCATTTCATTTTCATTCTTCTTAAGACTTTGACCATCTTCTGTGGTTGTCATTGATTTCACTAGTTCCAAAGGCAACACGTGCACCATAAAAAAGAAAGAAAACACACACACGAATATATATATATATATATGTGTGTGTGTGTGTGTGTGTGTAAACAAACAAAGGATAACAATATAAAATAAAAAACATCCATTTCTTATCCCATCATTATAGTAAAACATAACGATTTATATATTAATGGTTGTGGAATAGGTTATATGGGTTAAAACTTAATGGCCTAATAACTCGAAATTTCCTAGTAATGGTTGGTAGCTTGAAGTTTGTTGTATATCCAAGTAGATGGATCTATATTTAGCAACCGAAAACTATGTGGAGATCTCTCTAGGGAATATTGTTGAGTAGGCTATGCATATTAGTAACAATAGGAAATTAGTATACAATTATAATAAATATAAATATCATTTGGTGTTAAAATGTCTAGAACATTATTACATGCAAAAAAAATGGACTCAAATGTGTTGTCATTGTTATTATTAGTTTTATCAAAGTTTAATATATATAAGTGTGCCCATCTAATCATTCTTCCCCTGCAGGACCTCGACCCTCAATTTCCCTTTTAAAGAAATATATATGTGCTTCATTGTGTTCATACGTCTACGAGGTAGACTTTGATCCCAAGGATGAATTTTTTCACAATTTTTGTTGCTTTGAAGAATCATTGAGCTGGTCAAATGTAGCAACTGACTCTTAAAACAAGTTTCAATGAATTTAATCTAGAGCAATAAACTTATATTATTAAAAAACACAAGCAAATAAATATTAATAAATACTTGCAACCAAAATAATTTCTTCATTGACAAATATTTTATATGCTTGTTGTCATGCACGGCATAGCCTTGCACCTAAATCATATCCTATTTTTGCATTTTTCATTTTAACTGCACCTGTTGATTTGACAGCCCATTTAGCATTTGCATCTCTTACCCAACCTCTTTGACATGGAGGAATTCGGGGGAGATGCCTTGCATCTAAATCATATCCTATTTTTGCATTTTTCATTTTAACTGCACTTGTTGATTTGACAGCCCATTTAGCATTTGCATCTCTTACCCAACCTCTTTGACATGAAGGAATTGGGGAGAGATTGTGCATGATAGCACGATGGTGATTAAGGCCAAATAGTTTAGACTGACTCAAGATCCCAACACAACCACCAACAAAACAAGTAAACACTTGTGTGGTACCTTTGATAATTACATCTCATTCATGTATATTTTCCTCCATTTTCTAAATTCCTTATAAAGAAACATATAAACAATAGCATTGTTAAAACCATCATAAAACATTTTAAAATAGAAATTAACATTCATATATATTTCTTTCTGGTTAACCATAACTATCAACTTTTTATAGAAACTATTACTATTACTATTTCCATTACTATTATCAAAACTTTATATGGTGGTGATGCTTATTAATTAGGGTTGATGTTTTTAAAACATATAATAAGCCATGGTGCTTTAAAAATGTATAGTAGGCAATAGTGTGCTTTAAAAATGTATAGTAGGCAATAGTGTGTAATGGTGTGTATTAATATTACATTTAAAAGTGTTAAAAAAACACTCACGAGAGTTTTTGATTGCTCAAAATTTCGAGAGTTTTTGATTGCTCAAAATTTTAAGTTATAAAAGAAATCTACTAAAAACTTTCATCCTCAATTTCATAGATTTTAGAAGGTGTTATTTTAATAATGTTTTTCAAATTTGTAACATTAAAAATATCAAATAATTTTTTTTTAAATAATATTTTTCAATAATAATATGGGAGAATATTTAGAATTAGCATTATGGAAAAAAAATCAGAAATCCAAATTGTAGAGAATTCACAATTCAAATTTATGATTTTAAGAAATGTTTACTCATTCTGACCTATTTTTACTAGAAAATATGTCCAGAAAAACTTAGAAACTACTATTGCCTGTTATACCACTTGTCCAGGTTTTTCCACACTGTTATACTACTTCTCCAGCTGTTTTACTTGGCATAGGAGAGTTTGATTGGATTTTTTACACTGAGGGATTTAATCTTTTGGATTAATGATCTTGAAATGAATTCCAGTTAGTACAAGTCTGATCTTTGTTTGTTATTTGAAGTCATTTTGTACCCCTTCCTTCCATAGGTAACATGACCTACGTTCTTCCTTTGCACTGGTCATAAAATGGTGGTATTCTAACTTCCCAAATGTCCTCAAAGTTTAAGGCTGAGTAAGGTTAATTATCTTGGTGTATTCATTAGTCGTTGCGTTTAAAAATGGTTTTGGTGATTGTGGATTGGCTGAGTATTTTCTTCACCAAAAGGTTCACTGGACATTAATTTTACTGCCTTCCTGAAATGGAAGCATCGTTATTAATGGAATCAAAACTTTAAAACTATTGTTATTTTGTTCTTCTGGTGAGTGCGCTTTGGCTATTCAAAAGCTATTGACCCTGAAGTGTAATTATCTAGTGTTTCATAACTCCACATCTATTTTTTTTCTTATATCCCGATGGAGGTTATTATGATTCTATGCTAATTATATAACATACAGGATGTAGTACTGCCGCCGGAATTAGGGATGTTTGCCGGCCTCTGGCGATTTACTTTATCTGGTACCAACATGGGGGCCATCGTGCCTGCCGAGAAGGGGAACTTAAAGAACCTTCGCTAGCTTGTTCTGATTTCGAATTCTTTTAGCGGTAGAATTCCTGAGAGCATCGGGGGTCTTAAAGAACTGGTCATATTGGATTTGAATCGCAACCGGTTCGAGGGCTACGTGCCGACGAAATTCAGCGAGCTTGTCAAGATTGCCAAGATCGACCTCAACTACAATCAATTCCAAGGGGCACTTCCCACCACCCTAGTGCATCTGCAGGCCGTGGAATTTATTGATCTGAGCTTTAATAACTTATCTGGCGTCGTTTCCCTATTTTTGGCTGAGTTGTCTAAGTTGCGATATCTGCAGCTTAGCGGAAATCCAGAGCTAGGGTGAAACATACAAGATATCTGAGGCACAGTTCCAAAATTAAGAAGCCTAGGATTGTCATTTGCAGGGCTGGTTGGTCGGATTCCAAGCTCTATCGGCTCACTGAAGGATCTCAGCTATTTGGCCCTGGATAACAATAAATTGGAGGGCACCATTTCCGCTGAATTTGGCAGCATGTCGCAGATTTACGAGATGAACTTGAGTGCCAATGAACTTACAGGACTAGTTCCTTTCCCTACTGGTTTTATAAAGAAAATGGGGAAACTTAGGTTAGAAGGCAATTATGGACTCTGTTATGTGATTTAAAAGCAACAATCGGGCGTGCTGAAGAAGCGCAGCATCTGAATTTTTGTTTCAACTCGTCTCTTCAAGATTTTGTGGTGCAGGACAGCAAGCTACAGTTGGCAGTTTCAAGATCAGTGAGCAACTTACTTACTAAAGGATATACATATAATTTCTAGGTATTCTCATTATATGTTTCAAGTTTAATAATAATTGCATTGATTCACTAATTTTGAGCAGAAACAAGAAGCCCGGGTTTCTTTCTCAAGTAGGTTTTAGACCTGAGCCTTCAACCGTCTAAGCATGTGGTAAGTGTGCAAAAACAACCAGACCAAGGCTCCTTTCAAGCAGTTCATGAACCTACCCTTTCGAACATCAAACCGTTTGGTAAGGATTTAGTAACTCTCTCAGATATAGATATTGTACAGAAAGGAAGATGAAAAGGTTATAGGTTACCTATCTATATTTTTATAGATTTTGATCGAGTTTTGGATACAAAAATCTGAATTTTGGTAAAATAATGGAGAAATTATGAATTCCAGTGGAATTGAATAGAGGGCAGTAACAAGTCAAACTCATACGAAAAGGTTTTGGCAAAAATGCGAAGATTTCAGAGCAACCTCCATGCACAGAAACGAAATCGAAAACTCTAGTGTCCACTTTCTTGATCTCGAATGAATTCTCTCTCACTACGCCGCAGAACAATACGTGAATTCTCCGTCTCCACCACGTCGCGGAACCATATGCGGAAACCACTAAGGTAGCAAAAACCGTAGTTGAGTAGGTGGTCCATTTAAGATTTGCCTTACATAAATGGCAAATCCTATTTCCAACTCCACTGCATTATAAATGTAGTCTGACATGCAAGGGGAATAGGGGTTGCTTTGCATTTATATTTCTCTCAAAATTGACTTTGACATGTTAGCAGCAAGGCAACCCCTATTCCCCTTGCATGTCAAGGCAACCCCTATTCCCCTTGCATGTCAGACTGCATTTATAATGCAGTGGAGTTGGAAATAAGATTTGCCTACATAAATGGTTGTTATAAGCTGTCTGTTAAGAGCTCGAATAAATGGATGTCATTAAGGTGAGCTGTACTAGAGCCATCAAATGGTTGAGCTGTTTGTTTGGAGCTCGAATAAATTGATGTTAATAAGGTGAGCTGTATTGGACCCATCAAATTGTACCAGCAGACTAGGTTTTGTTAAAATAAGATGATTATTCTTCCAACATAGAGAGTTAGTTAATTAAGTGATTGAGTGGTTAGTTAATTAAGTGATTGAGTGGTAGGGTGTTTGAGTGTTGAATGAGTGGAGTGAAGTGATAGATTACTTTGAGTGTTGGTCCTGTTGAATGAGTGGAGTGAAGTGATAGATTACTTTAAGTGTGTGATTGCATGTCAAGATATTTTAGGCACATAGTAAATTAGAAAAGGTTTAAATACCTTTCACTCTGTTCATTGTAATCGTCATATTTGTATTTTGTGTGATGAATAAAAAGCAGCCATTTTTATGTGTGAATTTTTGTTTCTTTTCCTGGACCATTCCAACAAATTAGTATCATAGCCAGATTTCACGAGTATAAAAAAAAACTGAATGCAGCTGCAATCTGCCGAATCACAGCTTTTTTTTTTCGGTTAACGGAGCCATGGCTGACTTCAATCTACAGAGCCACCATATTTGTTGTTGTGGCCCGTGCGATTGTGAAGAGCCCGTGAAAAAATATAAAACACAGTCGCTCTCGTAAACTCAGAGTTGTATTGGCATTGAACTATCCTTCCGTACCATGAGTGTTATGAGTCAACGGTCATTTTCACGTTGGAAAGTCAAAAGGCATAGCCACTTCCGGTTTAAACATTTTTCACGTTATCATATGATTTTTTTCATAGAGTGCTTATAAAGAATTTATTTTTTATGTGAAGATTTTTTTTTTTTAAATGTTTTTCAAAAATTTATTTTTTATATAAGGATCTTTTTCTTAATTATATTAAAAAAATATAAAAAGGTTTTTTAAATGTATTTTTTTAATTATGTTAAAAAATATAAAAAGGGTTTTTTATAAATGTAAGAAATTTTTATAATTTCTTTTTTATAAAAGGAAGTTAGGTGAGTTTATAAAAAAAAAAATAGGGTTTTTGAACAGAAATCTTTGGAAATATATGGTTTTCTCAAATTTCCAGTGCCAGTTCTCACCGTTCACAGGAAAGATTATCATGTGTGGGCCATTAAAATGGCAATCACATTATAGGTACATGATGTTTGGGATTATGTCAAGTTTGGATTTTCAGAACCTAAGAATGCAGCAGAAGAACAAGCTCTCAACAATACAGAGAGGGAACAATGGAAGAAAGACAAGAAAAAGAATGTTCATGCGTTGCAACTTATTCAGCACGGAGTGGACCGTGCAGTTTTCCAGAAGATTATGAGCACGTCTTCAGCAAAAATAGCATGGGATACTTTGATGACAAACTATACAAGTATGGTCAAAGTCGATATTGTTAAGTTGGAGATTACTGGGAGAGATTTTGAAAGTCTACATATGAAGGAGACAGAAGACATCGATTCTTTCATGAATCGGGTCATAATTGTCGTAAATCAGTGAAAGATTTATGCATTAAAAATCAAACAATGGTTGAGAAGGTCCTCGGATCTTTGTCTACCAAATTTAATGTTGTGGTAGCAGCAATAGTAGAAGCCAAGGATTTGGCATCATTGACAGTGGATGCGCTGATGGGATCACTTCTATCGCATGAGGCAAGGATAGACAGAAATAAGGATTCCACTTTAGAGACTGCTTTCAAAAGTCAAGGTTCTATTTCAAGAGACAGAAGTCAAGGCAGAAGTAGATCGAGAGGTAGAGGATGAAGTGGGAGATATGGTGGTCAGAGAGATGGTCGAGAAGAGCATGAAAATGAAAGTGGAAGCAATTACAGAAGCTTCAATAATCAAAGAGTTGAGAAATAAAAGGTGAGATGTTATTATTGCAATAAATTTGGTCACTATGCTCGTGATTACAGCAAGAAGATAGTTGATCAAGGGAACCAGAGAGTTAATGCCACTACAGAGAGTTCTAACTCTATGTTTTTAGTTTGCCATACCACGCATGAACCTTCTGCTAGTGTGGTTGTTAGACAGTGGTCGCAGTACCACATCACAGGGAACAAGGATTTGATTGCAAATTTCGATCAATCTGTGAAAATAGAGGTAAAGTTGGGGACTAACAAGACTGTAGAAGTAGATGGCAAAGGAGTGGTCAACATTCTAACCAAACAGGGGGAGCCGAAGACAATCTCAGAGGTATATTATGTTCCTAGTCTCAAACATAATTTGTTAAGTGTTGGTCAATTGACACAGATATGATACAGAGTTATCTTTCATGGTCAAGAATTTGTTATATATGACAAGCCCCCAAGCAAGCAGCTAATAGGAAAGGTGCAGACGACGAGGAACAAACTCTTTCCTCTAATTTTGAATTACAGTCGTCAGGTGAGTTATTTTATAGTTGCATGTTCTGATGATTATTGGTTATGGCACTTTCGATTTGGACACTTGCACTTTTCTGGTTTAAGATTGTTGCAGCAAAAACAAATGGTCAAAGGATTACCTCCCATCAAAGAACCTGCTAGTACTTGTGAGTGTTACATCTTGGGAAAGCAACACCATGAAAGTTTTCCAAACGGAGTTGCATACACAGCAAAGCAACCTTTTGCGCTAATGCATACATACTTGTGTGGACCTATGAGGACACAGTCGATTGGTAGGAGTTGTTACTTCCTTACTTTCATTGATGACTACAACAGAAAGACTTGGGTTTACTTCTTAAAATAGAACTCTGAAATTTTTGCAAAGTTCAAATAATTCAAAGCCTTAGTAGAGAACCAAAGTAATCGACAAATCAAGGTATTGAGGTCAGATCGTAGTGGAGAATATGACTCAAAGGCATTCCATGATCACTGCGAACAACATGGGATCGAAACACAGTTTACAACCAAGTATACGCCATAGCAGAATGGTGTAGCAGAGAGAAAGAACGCGACAATTATGAACATGGTAAGAAGCATGATGAAAGGAAGAAACTTGTCTAATGAGTATTGCGCAGAAGCAGTTGCATGTGTTATTTATGTGATCAACAGATCTCCTACAAAGATTGTGATGAACAGAGTACCAGAACAAGCATGGTTAGATATGTATTGCAACGTATCTCATCTCAAAGTATTTGGATGTGTAGCTTATGCACATGTGCGTACGGAGCGAAGAGGCAAATTGGATGATAAAAGTGAAAAATGCATATTCACTGGTTATAGTGAGCAATCAATAGCTTACAAATTGTATAACCCTGTCACAAAGAAGACCATAATTAGCAGAGATGTTGTGTTCAAGGAACAAAAGTCATGGAATGGAACTGTAGACAAAATAGTTGATGCGCAAGTGCCATTGATGGAAGAAGATGAAGTAGCAGAAAAGGAGCAACAAGAATCACATGTGAAGACACCAAACAGAGACACACCAAAAAGGACTCCAAGATTTTCAGAGCAGCATGGATCCTCAAACAGAGCAATAAATCAATATTCTCCCAGCGATCAATCAAGTGATGAATTAAGAAATGGTAAGAGAAAGCTGAGAAGTTTGAAAGATATTTATGATGATTTGGATGTTAGTTCAAATTTTGCATTGTTGTCATTCCAACCTTCTTCGTTTGAAGAAGCATTCAGAGATGAAAATTGAATGCAAGCCATGGATGAAGAAATTGAAGCTATTGAAAAGAATGATACATGGGATTTGATTGATTTCTGAAGGACAAATATCTCATTGGTGTAAAGTGGGTGTACAAGACAAAGTTGAATGAAAGAGGTGAAATTTACAAATTCAAAGCTAGACTTGTAGCAAAAGGATTCTCGCAACAACTAGGAATTGACTTTGGAGAAACGTTTGCTCCGGTACCCAGATTGGATACTGTAAGAGCAGTTCTAGCCACAGTAGATCAGAACAAGTGGAAAGTATATCAGATGGATGTGAAATATGTGTTCTTGAATGGAATTCTAGAAAAATAAATTTATGTGCACCAGCCTCTAGGTTATGAAGTTGAAGGTAACGAAGATAAAGTTTACAGGTTGAAGAAAGTGCTCTATGGACTGAGGCAAGCACCTAGAGCTTGGTATAGTTGAATCAGTAGCTACGTGATCAAGAATGGATTTTGCAAAAGCAACATTGAACCTACCTTGTACACAAAGGTAAATGAGCATGGGAAAATTCTGAATTTTTTTCTTATATGTTGATGACATGATTTTTCCAAGTGATTTTGAGATAGATGAATTTAAAGCAGCCATGATGAAAGAATTTGAGATGAGAGATCTTAGCCTGATGAAATATTTTCTTGGCATAGAAGTTGAGCAATTTGAAAAAAGGAATTTTTATTTGTCGAAATAAATATTCCAAAGATTTGTTGAAAAGATTCAGGATAGAAAATTGCAAACATGTCCCTACACCAGTTGCAACAGGTACAAAGGCAAGTAAGGATGATGAAGAATCATATGGAAATTCAACTCTATTCAAAAGACTGGTTGACAGTCTCATGTATCTCATAGCTACAAGACTAGATATCATGCAAAGAGTGAGTTTGATTTCCATATTTATGGAGACTCCAAAAGACACACATTGGAGTGCAGGGAAAAAAAATTATGAAATACATCGCAGGAACTAGAGATTGTGGCATAATGTATACAAACACAAAAAATAAGGATTTGATTGGATACACAAAGAGCGATTTTGTAGGCAGTTTGGATGATAGGAAGAGCACTTCTAGTTTTTTGTTCCACCTTGGTTCAGGTGTGATTTCATGGGCATCTAAAAAGCAGCCCATTGTGACACTTTCGTCAACAGAGGCAGAATATGTAGCAGTGACATCAGCGCCCTGTCAAGCAATATGGTTAAGAACAGTATTTGATGGACTCAAGCAAAAACAACAAGGATTAACAACAATATATTGTGACAACACCTCAATGATTGCACTATCCAAAAATAGTGTGTTTCATCAAAAAGCAAGCATATTGATCCTAAATATCACTTTATTAGAGAACTTGTGAGCAATGGAGAAATTCACTTGAAGCGTTGTAAATCTAGTTATCAATTCGCTGATATATTTAAGTCATTAGCACAATATGTGTTTGAGTTTCATAGAAGAAACCTGGGTGTTGTAAGCCTAGTTGAGACATAGACTAGCAGGCATGTTTGAATTGTCATGAGTCATGTTTTAGTTTAACAGTTGTAATTAAGGGAGAGTGTTAAAATAAAATAATTACTCTTGCATGAGGAGTTGGCTAAACATAGAGAGTCAGTTAACTGAGTGATTGAGTGGTTAAGTGTTTGAGTGTTGAATAAGTCGAGTTAAGTGATAGACGAATTTGAGTGTGTGATTGCATGTAGTTGCATGTCAAGATATTTTAAACAAGTAGCTAGTTGGAAAAGGTTTAAATACCCTTCATAGGGTTCATTGTAATCATCATGTTTTGTGTGATCAATAAAAGAGCAGCAACTCGTATTTTATGTGTAAATCTCTATTTTGTTTCCTCTACCCTTCCAAGAGATCTTAACATCCATCATCAGCATACCCTGCTTCCCATAAACGATGGTCGTCCCCGGAGTTTTTGAGAGGAGCATCCAGACATATATGACGGACATAGCCAGCGACTTGACAATCATTGCTTAGCCAGCTACTTGACAATCATTGCTTTAGTAAATGGTTATTAAGATTTGTGAGAGTGTTGACATGTATGAAGAACATATGATGGTCATCCCCGAAGTTTTTGAGAGGAGCATCCATGCATGTATGATGGACATAACTAGCCACCGAACTTAGTGGATGGTTGTTAAAATTTGCCAAAATTTTAAATCTGTATGAACATATTGACACGTTCAAACAGGGGTTTTGAAATGCATCTAAAAATATATATTTACGTGTTTATAAAACTAAAATAATTTTATAATATTGAAATATTTAATTAAAAGATTATTTCCATCGCTTCAAATATCATATGTTTTCAAAAAATTTACCTCGGTATGAGGTCAAATAAGACTTCCCCATGTTTGATTTGCTAACAAAAAAAACCTTTATTAATGTTTAATAAACGGAAAAAAGAGAGAAGGTAAATTATTGCATGCCAGCAAAACTTTAATTTAATCATATGTTTTTTTACAGTGTCTCAGAGTTTAATACAGATGGATTACAATAATCCCTACTACGTTATAGCAGGCAAGGACCAATAAAGGAAAAGGAAATATACGGGACAAGCTACTTTTTTTAATTAAGATGCTGCCTTGTACAATCCAGCCTACAGTCTGTACTCTACACTTTACGTGAGTGAATTCATTCAGGGTTCAACGTGGAGAGGCCAACTTCTGTCGGTTGCCGTTCGTTGCCAAATACAGATTTTTCTGTTAGTCCACTACCTCCGTTTACGTGACGCCATCTTTGCTGGGTCCCGCACCTTTTCCTTTGCTTCTGGAATTTTGGGCGTAATCAAACGTCAGCTCACAGAATGCTGCCATGTGACCAGCTGTAATGCTACGGTGTCATGACATGACAGCCAACTTTTACAGGGATGGGATTTTGAACGTGGCCAGAATGGTTGAGGGTACCGGTAGTCACGTGTTCATTTGCTGATTGGGACCAATGGTCAGGTTGGAATCATCTAAAATGCCCGAAAACAATGATATTACCCAAGTGGTATTATAGACTATGTTTAGTTTTTTTGGATCTTAAAATTTTATTTCGTTTTATAGTCTAAGGTGGTGGTGGTGATGTTTTTGCCCGGAAAATATTAATAATGAAAAATTTTACATAATTTTGATTAAAAAAAAAATCAAGATTACCTCCATCAATTTTTAGGATTTTGAGTGCTATTTGGGTTTTTAGTGGTGCTGAATATGTTTCCACTATAAAAAAAAAGTCAAATCCTCTCATAATTAAATTTGTTTGAAAAAAAATGACCATCCTAACAAAATTGTCACCAAGAACATTGTAATTATTATATTTTATTTTAATTAAATTTTTGATAAAAGAATAAAAAATTAAATTATTAAAATATTTTTGGAATATATAATGAAAATTACTTAACATTTATATATTATATTATATTACAAAATTTTTAATATTTTTAATTATAATTTATTAATACCAAAAAACATTTTTTTTTGTGCGTGTTTACGGACACCTTTGGTCAATGGGTAGCACTATGTCCACTAAAAAATCTGGACTTGACGCCCTGCGGCCCACTGCAAAACCTAACCCCAAGAGCTTTTGGAAATTGACCCTGTGACCTCCCCCTAGCGAAGCCCCATCCTCACTGATTGAGCTAACCCTTGGGACTAATACCCAAAAAAACATATATATCTAACATTTAAAAAAATACCAAAAGTAAAAACTATAAAATATTGACTTACCACTACTCAACTTAACAACCAATAATAACTATCCCACTCTTGATTTAACAAAAAAAATATTATTATAAATTTTACCATTCAGTGAAGTGGTATTAGAATAGCTTTCTTTCGTTCAAAGGCATCGACGAGCATCTAATGCTAAGTACAGAGCATTCCAAACGTCCTGTGTGCCAGACTCCTTATTTACGCCTGCCTTGGAAAATTTTCTACACTGGTTACATTTTCATTTTAATATTCAATTAAACTCAAAGTCAAAGCACAAATTTGGGAGATTTAAGAACCCAAAAGCTTGAATTTAAAAATGCACAAGTTTCAAATTGCAGCTGAATTTATCCGTCTGAAACTTAATAAACTCCAAGTCCGAAAAAAACTCAGATCTAATGATGGAATCGACATTTCATGGGCTGCACTGGTAGCCTCAACAGACTTAACTATTTTCAGCCAAAAGAATCTTTCTTTAATTTAACCTTTCTTTTATTATAATATTTCCAGATTTAATTTTTTTTTAAAGGGAGAGGCTAGTTCCTATTAGAAGTATTATAGGGCCTTCTTTTTTATTACATATATACATATCAAACGAGCTGATAACTGTCACATCTAAATCCATCACATCAATCAGAATATTCACCAAATCCATCACATCAACTGAAATATTCGCCATAAAATAGCATAAGCTGCAGCCCAACAACACGATGGAAATTCGAAAACCGGCGGGGTGCAAGTTAACCGACTGCCCCGTCTGTGATTAACCACCATGCATTAAGGGAATGATGGGATTACAATCTTATTTAAGAGAATTGGAATGATTGCATTACTATCTTTTTCTTCTTATTTAAGAGAATTATTGGATTACTATTATTTTCTTCTTATTTATTAGATATCATAATGTTTTTATATCATAATCTAATGTTTCTTTCATTATAATATTTTCAGATATAATTTTTTTTATATTTATTAACCACCATGCAGTAAGGAGATTATTATCTTTTCTTTTATTTAAGGGAATTGTTCATAGTAATATATTTCTCTCACGGATTGGAGAACAGTACTAAAATTCATAGTAGATGCCTGGGAGCTTGGGCACTGGTAGGGAACTTTTCTGGAGCTTCACAATAGATTTTGACGTTTGTCCGTATTTTGAGCAAATTTTCACCTTTCAAGTACCTAATCTGATTGGTGAAAGTACCATTTGTTTATTTTCCAAGTGATAGATGACAGGGCAAGGGTGGACTGCATGGGCTCCATAAAATCACAGACTTGGAAATGTAGCAAAAGTTTCAATAAAATATAGATAGTAGCCAATCATTATGTAGCAAAGGTTTCAACAAAGTAACTATATACAGTAGCCAAATCACTCCTTGGCAGTGTCTATTGCAAATCTTGAAGTTCAACAATTGCAAATAAGTTTACTTTCTTGAAGTCTATCTTGAAGCTTTAATGATGGTGTTTATCTCAAAGCTTTAACGATGGTGGTTAGAGAGAAAAAAAGTAAGGTGTTAGTCAATTTCATTTTATAAATGTCCAAACTTGAATTTAGAAGTTGAATATAATATAGTGTTGCCTGAAAACACATAATAATCAAATAATAATAGTCATAATAATCAAATAATAATAGTCTTTTTCTCAGTTTGGGAGTTCCGCATGTTTCTTTACTCACAAGGAATTTCATTGGCAAATTGTTGATGGATTAATATTTTGATTTTTCTTCGCAGTGTTTCAAAGTTCAATCTTTTACATATTTCATTGCAATACAGAATCTGCAGAGTGGAATCGAAATAAATAAATATTTTATTTTTATTTTTAATATATTATTTTATTGTCCCTCCCAACTTGAGGTTTCCTCTAAATTTGGGCAAAGCTTCTAGCTGTACCAGATACTTGTTCTAATACAACATAAGAATTATTAACAAGGCTGAAGGCTGAAGCCATCACACTTGCTGGTCTTTTAAAATTATGTATCTTCCTTGAGATAAAGCAGGTTGCTATTTTTGGAGATTCGAAAATATTGGTTGATTCGGTAAAAAGGAAAAGTCATATATGAGCGCGGCACCTGGCCGGATGGAGGGATAGGATCAACCATTACTGGGGCTACATGGTTGGTAGTTCTATTGAGCACATCAGCAGGGACAAAAATTCGAAATCGGATGCACTTTCAAAATCGAGGCTCCTTTCTACTCCGGGTTTGTGGTATTTAGAGATTTACTCTGAGGGAGAAACATTCCAGATCCATGAATTCACATTCCCGGACTTCTAGTCTCTGATGATCTATATATTTGCCTCAATTTGCATATGTTGTCTTTATGTTATTATATATCACCTCTCTATCCTATATGATCCGCTATAATTTATAGTTCATAGGTCGCATTTAGTTATTTTTTTTGATGGGCTAGTTGTCCCATGCAGATCATAGAAGCATTAGACTATTTTGTCCAATGGACTTTTTTAGACCATCTTTGATGTATCTAAAATTCAGACTCTTATATTTCTCTTATAATATGAAGCTTTTTCGTTCTTAAAAAAAAAAGAATTATTGGATTGTTGTTATTTTCTCTTATTTATTAGATATCATAATGCTTTCATACTCTAGTATGTTTATTAGATATTTGAGAAGGTTTTTTTGGTTAAAATTATCAAGAAATTTATCAAAATTATCATAATTCATAAATTTAAAATATGAACTCTTTACCATCAAAATATTAAATTCAGTTATATTTAAATAATAAAAAAGATAATACATTATATAATATATAGATACGAAAATTAAATTTAATATTAAAAAATCTTTATTCCAGAGAAAATCCAAAAACATTTAATAATTATTTAACCATACCCTATTCTCATTCCTTGATACTCTTTTAATCCCATGGCTATCACAATATTCTCCTGCCTTTTTAATAGTGAAGGCTAATAATTTAATCACTATTTTTTTTATTGGACATCACTTATCTAAAAGATAATTGAATCACTATTTTTTTTATTGGATATCACTTATCTTAAGGGTAACAATTAAAAAAAATGCTTAATACATGATACAAATGATTTATTAAAATTCAGAATATTATCACCTCTGTTATTCATCAAAATATATCCAAAAGATAACATTAAAAATAAGGGATTATTAACTTATTGCATAATAGTTAATACATGATACTTAACCACAATTACTTCATTAAAACCCCAGAGTATCATCACTACTTGCTTTTTTTCATCAAAATATATGGCTCACTGAACATTGACAGAACACAGATCATGAATATCCAATATAGTACTGTACACAGATCATGAGTATTATTATGAAACAGAAAATTCATTGTCAGGACAGAACCGGATGCAGGCGATGATAACCAAGACAGAAGATGGAAAACAAAAATCAGATTATTATTACAGCAAGAACATATTTAGTAAACCAGATACCCTAAGACAATGGAAAACAAAAATCAGATTACTAATACAGCAAGATCATATTTGATACCCAGCAAACAACTGGAATGAAATGCAAGTTTCCTGATAGTACATCAAGTAGCCATGTTGTATCTGATAAGCCTGTCACAAACATTGAGCTCTTGTCAGGCTGCGGCTACTGTCCCGGCTTGGACGCTCTGATTAGCAGCCGAACTCTGGCGGCGGGTAGCTGGAGCCGATGATTCCTTCACCTTTCTCACCTCTGCCGAGCACTTTTCTATATGTTCGTCTATCACGATCTGCTCATGGCGGCATTCCACGCTGCAGAACGCAGCGTCACCCCTGGAAAACATAAAGCAGAAAACACAATATTAAATAACTTCACTGTCAGATCTAAACAGAGTTGCTGGTTTATTAGAAGTAAAAGACACAGTGAAGCGTACCTGTACATGTAGATATCAGTGTCCGGTCCGAGACAGCGTTTGCACAGAAAGCAGGTTTGGAGAAAGTCAGCAGCCCCGGGAAAAACATGAACGTGCCTCGTCACCGCCGCTGCTTTAAACGCGCCGCCGCCGCCGCCGCCGCCATCTTCCAGGAGCTGCTTGCATTTGTAATCGTAGTCTCCATTAAGAGCCGAACCGAGCATAGCAACGCTGCTTGTTCGTCTAATGGGAGCGCCGCCGGGACGGGGACAGGCACGCGGGCGCTTCCCCTGATAATGCGTCATTCTTGGCTCAAAATCTCGGCGGCGAATGCCAATTCCACCTGCAGACCCAGAGGAGCCGCCGCCAAATTATCAAAACGCAAGCGCAATCCTCAAACTTTCAGCCGCTACAAGCTCATTTTTTTCTTCTTCTTCATAGGTTTGTCCACACAGCAGACGAACCTCTGCGCCTTTTCGTCACCGCATCTCATGAGCAATCGAATCCCTCACAGATACAGCATCTGCCAGCCTGCGAAGAGGTGCTAATAAAGGCAAATGCTGTATACCGGACAAGCCAATATTTACTTATTAATTAATTTAATTAAAATAGCGTACTGTACAGCCCGCCCTCCGCTCTGTATACTGTACAGCCCACCCTCCTCTCTGTACTCTGCAGTCCGGCACGGCAACAAATAACCCCAAGGCTTATATCATGTGGCGTTGTTTTTCCGACGCAACAAAAAATACCTTGGGAAGTAGTTTTTTTAGGCAGGAATCCAGTAAAAAAAATTCAAAAAGTCAGATAGTTGGTGTATCTGAATTGTTTTTTTTAATAGATTTCTCACCATAAAAAAATGTTTAGATACTCAAAATTTTGAACTTTAAAAACTGTAATAAAAAATTTCAAAAATTTCTACCCAAATTTTTAATAATCTTACAAGAATTTCTAAATTATTTTAAGACTATTTTGGGCTTTTAATCTCGTCTATATCCCGTTCATAACTGCAGCACTATATGACATTTATTAAATTATGACAAATATATATTCTAACATGTGGTATTCACTCATTATTATTAATGAGTCAATGACCTAGAAAATATAAATTGCCACTTACCATCAAATTATTAATATACCAGATTATATATATTTATCATTAAAATTTATTTATTTAAATAATTATTTTTATTGTTCAGTTAAGAATTAATTTTCATCAACTAGGTTGTGAAACAGGGCACTAAAAAATGTCAAAAGAAATGTGGGAGAAGAGAGTATGTATTTTTTGTTTTTTTGGAAAAGTGGAAACAGAAAAAATATTTCATTTTAGAATGTGAGGCTTTCAAAGACAACAAGGAAAGTTATGTAAATAAGTTGACAACTAACTCTTGGGATAATTTATTTAGCAAGAGGTTTGTCGAGAAGCTCGGAGCATTTATTTTGAAGCTTCACAGAAAAAACGTTGAATACATCAAGCGAAAGAAAAAACAATCTGTAGGAATATATAGGGTAAGTTCCTCAAACAGAACACCAAAAGGACACGTTCACAAATAGATCACAGATCAATACACCAATATTTTGAAGTGGTTAAAACTCTCAGAGAGGGAAACAGTCCACGGCCTAGGCCAACGTGGCTACTACAGGCAATTTATTAATAAAAGAATGAAAATTTACATAAGCTTCTCGGTGAACCTACAAATGACCCTCCATGCGCTTTAAATAGAATTCATGGACTAATCGGGTGTCAAGCCACGGATAAGTGTCGGTAATACCGAGGAGAGAATGAACGGTCGGATCACTACATATCGTTACCGTGGTATTGTAAGTTACAAATGTACATAGTAAAGAAACAAACTTTACCTAACTCTATACTAGACCAAGTTATACTTAACTATTCCTATGTGTCGGAATATCCTAACACAATCTGTCTCATAAACTATCTTTAACCTCATAGACATTAAAAATAATTTTTTTCTTTTTTTTTACTATACAACAGGCCTCTCTATACAACATGCCCAATAACACCCCATTATCCTACCAATTATATTCAATACAACCGGCCCAATAACTCCCCATTAACCTACCAATTATTTTCAATACAACCGGCCCAATAACTCCCCATTAGCATACCAATTATTTCCAACCGTCCGAGACTCTGCATAGCCTCAGTGAGGCCCACTTCCATCGGTCGCCGTTCTTTGAGCATAAGCCTCGAGAGTGAAGGCCACTTTCGTCAGTCGCCGTTCTTTCTCGAACGGAAATTACGCTTTTCCCGTTAACCTACCGGCTGTCGTTTTCGTGACGTCATAATTGTGGGGTCCGGTTTTTGCTTTACGCTTTACGGAATCTCGGGCGGAGCAGAAATCATAGGTATGCGCGCCGAGTTCTACGGCGGGCTATAACCAGTGCGTCCGAACATCGACGGGTGACAGCCGGTTTTTATAAGGTGGGGCGCATTTACTGTCCACTCTTTAAATATTAAAATGTGGTCCCGAGGTCGAGTCTTCATAGGTAATTGAGTACCCTGAATCACTGCCCAACTGACGAAATCTTTGGTGCTGTAAGGACTATTATTAAATTTCGTTTGCATGCATTACTTTTGTCCATAAGCTTGGAATCTCACTTTGAGTGCGAGGCTTTGTCTTCTTTCTACTGATTTAACTTACGTCATAGCAGGGTCTAAACATGTAATTCTTTGAATTTGGATTTATATTTTTTTTGGATTAATTTATATAAATTTTTTAAAAAAATTTGCATTATAAATATTAATAATTTATTTATATAATTTATTTATAAATACAAAAAAAAATTTAATATTTTGAATAGATTTATTTTAATTTTAAATGTATCAAAATATTTGGAGTATAAATTTCTCCTCAACTTTTGTACTAAAAAAGATTTGTACTTTGAGCGATTTGATCCGGCCATGATAGATAAAAGATTAAGAATATTAGAAATACTTATTGTTTTTTACTTTGAGAAAATTTGAGTCACACAAAAAAGTTTCTACCTATGATATAATAATTATTTTTTACTTTGATAAAATTTACTTCACACCCACATAATTTTTTCACGCAGCGTTTTATTTTTGTAATTATTCCCATTCCTATTTCATGTAACGTTTTACAAGCAACACACAATATTTTAGTTATGTAAGTATTTCAATCTTATGCAACATTTTACACATGATAGGAGTTGGCAATTTAATTTTATAAGTATTCCAATTTTACGTAACATTTTACATGTAATAAGAGTTGACTTATGATTTATTATTTTCAAGTTTTGACAAATAATATTATATGGTTTTTTACATTACAAACAAAATCTAATCTCAGTGGAATGACTAATGGTGTTGTGACATCCCAAGTTTTTGAATTAGTTATGGGACATTTTTACTATTACAGACAAAAATTGTTAATAATTAGTTATTGTGTTGGTGACAATAGTAAATAGTAATTGGGTTATTTAAAAAAAAAATATTCAGAGGAGTTACAAATGAACCTCAGTAAATCTCTTTTCACCAGATAGTTCCCAGTTAGGAGTTGTTATCTCCTTGCCTCCTCTTTCTCCGAGGAGGAGGGAGGGGTTGGCAAAAAGGGAGGAGGGTTCTTTGAGCTAAACAAAATTTGGGTGGGAAATCTTCCCTAGTGGAAGAAAATGCATTTGCAGGCTGGACTTGGGGTCCTGAGGCTAGGACAAACTAACTACTGCCTTAGATGTGATGTCCCCGGAGAATGTAAATATTTGATTTTTTTTACTATGGTAAAAGATAGAACTAAGTATGACATTGTTCGCTGCCTTAGATGTGATGTCCCCGGAGAATGTAAATATTTGATTTTTTTTACTATGGTAAAAGATAGAACTAAGTATGACATTGTTAACTGTTTAAAAAAAAATCGAATAGTATTTTTTTTTTACTCATTATTATGTGCTTTAAAATATATATATATATTAGGTAAGAAATACTTCTTGAAATGCTGGCAACTTCTGAGAGGGAAGTTGGGGGAAAAAGGCAGTTGTTGAAACTGCAATAAAACTACCTTCCCTAACTGGAAAGGCTTCCAGAGAAAAGGGGGAAGGAGGCAAAAAAAGCTGAGCTGTAGGGACACGTAGGAAAAAAAATTGGCTAAGTCTGGTGAGGACCAGATAGCCAAGCACGAGGTGTGTGCGTCTTGTTGAGGGTTGTGGGCCTGCAAGAGAGCTAGGGGGGAGATTCTCGTAGGGGGGAGATTCTCGTCTTGACGAGGAATCTCATGGTTGGGTGGTCAAGAGAAAGCAAATATTCTAGGTGAATTTCTGTGGCAAATATTCTAGGTGAATTTCTGTGGAGCAGCTACAACTCGGGTGGTCGTAAGTAAAAAGCTTTTGGTGAAATCTGTCTCATTAATTATCATGTATTCATAATGTTAATTACCAAACGGAAAATTACAGTTGTGAACAGTGGATGTTTATTAAGGGAACTCGACCTTCCTACTGTTATTATGCATACCATATTGTTAATTGCCCAAAAGAAAAATTATAGTGGTGAACAGTAGATGATTATTAAGGAGGGTTTGACCCCTTTACGGTTCTCTAACCAAGCACTACTGTGGGGTATATCTGTTCTAAAAAAAACACAATAAAGGATAGACCTTTCTAACTGCAATAGAGGGTTAAAGGAAGCACCCATAGGACCGGTGATTCACAGTAATTAGAAGAGTTATCTCCAGGTCCAGTAAATCCTAATGTCTCTAAAAAAAATAGATAGCCATAAAACAAGAGGCTGTGGAACTATCTGGACTCGGGGATATACGTGGTGTTATTTAGAAACAAACAACAAAAAAATATGAAACGCAAACTATTATACGGGAGTTATCGGGAAGTCTGTAAGGGGAAGGGTAAATTTTGAGCCCTTCAATTTGCATATACAACAGAATAAGAAATTAGGAATCAACAAGGTAGAAACCACTAGTTGTGGCACAATATAGACCAACGCTGGAATTGTGAAACTGTTAAAATACCCTCATAATAAAAAAAAGATAAAAAAAGATTATAGGACAGCAGCATGGACACTAATGCCAGAGATTTAACTGAAGACAAACAAATAACCTTTTTCCCTCTACAGTAACAAGAATTCTCAGACAACAAGAACGTTGAACGCTGAGAAGCTCGAGGAATGACTTAACAGAGCAAGTAAAGTTTATATCCAGAGTCGTAGGAACAGTTCCGCCATAAACAAATAGAAACAACCACATGGCAATAAATATATATAGCAATAGTATATCCAAATAAATATGCATCAAACTTTCAGAACCATCAAGTGGGAGAGACTTTTAAATCCTGTGAGAATGAAGCCAAGGCTCTCAGTATCATGCTTAAGTCTGTAATATTAAAACATTTCTACATGAGTTGAAAATTCCATATACGAATATAAATATATGCATTCAAAATATATGCATTCAAAAGTATTGTAATACTGGGCAAATATTACTCCTTTACAGAAAGAAAAACTGAGCAAAAGCCGTAAAGAACTTAGCCCTATCCATTGTATAATAGTCAAATATTAATTCGGACTCCAAGACCCTTACATTAACTCTTAGAAAAAAAGATTGTATTCTAGTCAGTGAAATCCGGAATTCAGGTTACTTGGGTATTCCCGTAGACATCCTACGAGTCAAATAAAACTGTCTACAATTATTATAACCCAAATGGGGCCAGTCGCAGGCGTTAAAGCCTGAGGGTGTGCCGAGCCTTGACCATGGTTGTTCGAGGTCAGAGAGCCCATTTAATCTCTGAGAAAATTCCAAAGGTACCCAGTTCTGGGTACTCCAACCAACATCTTTAAATCTGAAAGCAAGAAAAAAAAAAAAATATATATATATTATATATTATATAAACCCTGAAATGACGGCTAACCTTCACCCAGAAAAACATACATGCGAGGTATGGAGACTTACCTGGTGAGCAACGCGGAATGACGAAGTTCTGAAGGCCTTGCCATTCTCCGTAGCAGAGGGCACCTCGTCTGTAGCGACCTCCTTCACACATTCGAAAGCAAGAATTATTAACAGTGATAAACTTAGCTATGCAACCCTGTGAGGAGAAAAATAAAAAAAAAATAAATCGGTATAAGTTGAACTCAAGCGAATAACTTCACCTGTATACAGAATTCCGGAAGCGCTGGTTGGTTAGTTCCTGGGCAGCAAGTAGAGTCTCGAATGGACAGTTTAGAGGTGAAACCCAGTGCGCGGAGAGGTGAAGCAAAAATGGAACTGGCGCCAAGGCCAAATGGACAATATGAGGTTTCGAGTCGACATAAACATTGTACACAAAACCCTCAGGTAAATCTCCACCCTCGAATCCAGATCTGATGATCCGCACCGTTGGAGATGAGCAAGGATCGAGGAGCACGGCAGCCGAGGGTACGATGCCACGCCAGATCACATGTTGGAGCAGAGAATGGATATGGAGCAAGTAAGGTGTTTAGCACAGGAGGAACCGGCTAACCAGTGAATTAATGAAAACCAACAACCATTCCATCGGAATATAACTCCGGTCACCTGAAATATGAAATCCAGCGCATGCAACCGGAAATGGTTACACACAGATAATTTGTGACGTGGCATTATGTGGCGCTGAGTGGGCGCATTACAGTAAAAGAAATAAATTTTTTTATTTTTTATTTACTCTAGTGGAGCCGTGACATTAGAAGCTCTTCTAAAGGAATTGAGGAGCTCGGGTGGAGAAGGTTGGAAGTGATAGCCAACTTCTCATTGGAAGGGGGGAGAGGTTTCATCTGTGAATTCTTGACCTTCCATTAGCAGATAAGTGTGTTGAGTATACACATATAACTTGCATTTCTTTCTGGTTATTTATGAACATTCTGATATATGTGTAGCTAAATATATTCACCATAACGTTTGGTATCAGAAAGATGTGAATGGAATTTTTTTTTATTTTTTTTTTCCTGGAATTTGGGTATAGTAATGAATATAGATAACTATATCCATTGTAGGATATGTGAGCAAAAAGAAAAGCACAATAGAGTAGAAACTCCAATGTTTTTTCTTTATATACCTTCGTCTGGTTATTTGGGAACTGTATGGAACCTACGGTTAGTTGTATGTACTGTAACAAGTAATACATAAATAGAAAAAGCAAAGGAAAAGTATCATTTTTGTGTGCTCTTTTATATAAACTATGAGGAGTATGCATAGAGAGAAAAAGCAAAGGAAAAGTATCATTTTTGTGTATTCTTTTGTATAAACTATGAGGAGTATGCATAGAGAGAAAAAGCAAAGGAAAAGTATCATTTTTGTGTATTCTTTTGTATAAACTATGACGAGTAATGCATAAACAGAAAAAGCAAAGGAAAAGTAATATTTTTCTGTGTTTTTTTTTGTATAAACTATGACGAGTATGCATACACAGAATAAGCAAAGGAAAAGTATTATTCGTATTCGTTCTTTTATGTAAACTGTGACAAATAACGCATAAAAAAATAAGAAAGGAAACAATATTATTATCTCTATTCTTTTTCACAAATCTGGGAGTTTCAACAATCGCAAGAAACTAAAGGTTACCAAGGTGGATACATGACCAAACCCCTACAAGAAAAGAATATTGTACAAGTATTTACTTCAAGAATAAGAAAACTAATTGAGCAAGATTTTAATATTCAAATGTAAATAATAAAGCCACCAGATTGACTCTTCCAAGCTAACAGCTAGGTCAGCCCGGTAGATTGTTTCGGTGCGAATTAAACAACTGAAACATTGATGATAATCTAGGAATTCCCTCCAGGGTAGAAAGGGAATTAATACATGACAATAGCTTATTGATAAACCTTTTACGAAATTCCAAGTCAAATTCACATACATAAAGTAATAAGAGTAAGCGAGCACTGCTAAATGTATACCCTGCAGATAACTAGTAACTCTGGTAGAAACCCTCTGTTAAGCCGCGGCAAAGTTACGCTTCACAATTCTAAGAAAACACATTGAGAATGGGACTCTTTGACTGAAGTCATAGCCAGATAAGAAATGAAAAAGTGGGAAATTAAACTCCATTAAATTGCAAGAAAGAAGGGAAACGAGTTCAAAATTTTTAAGCACATTTTACAAGAATGACCATGTCATTCCAGAACAGACAAGACAAAGCTATATTATGCCAGAATAAGCAAGCAAATATTTATATATATGTCAAGGTCGTGACCTTTCAAAAACAATCTGACTCTAGTTGGATTTAATCAGGTCGTGGGCCTCGGAACTTCAAAAGAAAACAAACTATAATTGACATTGTCACAATATAGTCCAGACCGTAGCCTCGAGACTCAAATCGATTAATACACATGCGATACAAACTGGGTCAGATCCTGGCTTAAGGGAAGTCAGGGTTTCAGACAGGCGAGTCAAAACTTAACCCTTTAGAGACCCCATTTCTTAAGCAGCTTATAGACTTCGCAACAATAAGTATTTAGGAAAGTATTGCCCAACCCAATAGAAAACAAAGGTGGCATCAACTCCAACCTGAAGATGGAAGGTAGACCCAGCTGAGAAATTCTTCGACGAGAACCCTGATGTGAGAGTTTACTCTGTCAACGAGTTGTCCAACCTACAAAAGAAGCATCAACCCTGTTAGCATAATCTCATAACAAATGAAATAAAGTAGAAGTAAAATCATTACTAAGTACCCTACCTACAAATGGTTACCTGAGACTGCCGAGAGGAAGGGTTCTTGGTCGGGTATCTCCATAGTCATTCACGGATTCGTGCGCAGGTGGAAAAGGAGAGCCTGGATTTGGCGCCTCAAGACTAAAATTATCATGGAAGGCAACAAGAAAATGCAGAGCGACATACCCTACCAAGAACTGAGGCAAATGAGAATTGTCGACAACAACCCTGTAGTTAGTTACCCTAGCTCTAACCTGGCTAATATTGACCGTTGGATCGACATCGCGTACCACCCTCGTAGGATTGTAACCATGTGGCGTTTCATCAAGGTGTGCTTCTGGATCTGAGCCTCACCATCCAAATCAATGTAAATGAATAAGTATGGTAAAGATCGTAACCTGGTTTATCTCAATAAATCAAATAAATGTGATTTCAAATTATGTCACGGTACATGTTTTAAATGTCCAAGGGTTACAAAGGTGATATCATGTGTAATCAACAGTAAAAGTTAAAAAAAGTCAAGTTTATGTTAATTTAAAGTTTATATCTTGATGTGTTACTTATGGTATCAGAGCGCTCAGGTTACTACACTAAGGCCCGAACGGATATAAAAAGAATAACAAAAGTGATTATGATACACATAGAAGAATTTGGAGCAATATGAGATGAGGAGTAGGATCTACCCCATCAAGAGGAACAACTGAGAAAAACCCAGGAGTGTGGGTACAATTAGGGGAGGCAAATCATAATACAAATGTTGCGTTACTAGAAACGGTCCAACAGCTGTGAGCAGAGATTCTGATCTTGTGGGCTAACAATGAAAGATTACGATTAGAGAAAGAAAAGATTATGAAAATCCTTTCAGATAAGCAGAATCAAAGAAATTCAGACCCCAACTAGGACGAAGAAAACATAACTGAGTCGCACAGATAGCAGGAGGAACGTCTGGAGCTTGAGGAAGGAAGAATTGGCCATGAAGAACAGTCCAATAATGTCTCCGATAAGAAAGGAACTAAAAGGCAGAAAACTAAACTCCAAGGGGAGTTCAAAAATATCAAGCCATCGGTATATAATGGAGAAGTTGAGGAAGTGGCAAAGGCTTGGCTAATTAACATGAACAAATACTTTCATATATACGAATATGATGACAATTTGAAAACAAGGTTAGCTATATATCAGTTGCAAGGCAAGGCCACTCTGTGGTGGGAAGAAATAAAAATAGTCAGAGAAATTAATGAACAAGAGGTCACATGGGAGCAATTTCAGAAGCATTTTAAGGACAAATATCTGACTAAGCGGTTTTATGATGATAAGGAAAAAGAGTTTCATGACTTGAAACTGGGACAAAAATCCATGGACGAATTCATAGCCAAGTTTACATCTTTGTTAGCATATGTTCCTTAAATTCGTGAAGAGAAGGCTAAAGTTCAGTGCGTTAGTAACAACTTACCTATCTATATGAAAGAAAAGTTGGAATTTGATAATCCTAAAATGATGGATGAAGCGGTTCATAAGGCTCAAATCTACTACCATCAAATGAAGCAAAAGAGTGAGGGCACTAAAAGTTGGACCAGTAAGAAGGGGTAGAAAAATTTTCCAATCAACAAAAACGTGAAAAATGCTAGTACCACGTATCCGGGTTGAAAAGAACCAAATGGTTCCGACTGTAGAAACCAGCAGAGGTATAGACCTCAAGGTGAAGTAAAGCAAAGCAAAGCATCTAGCAAGCTGGAAGCTAGTCAAGTTCCTAAACCTCACAATGTTGGGGTTGTGGGGAACCCCATTACTACCAAAACTGCCCCCATAGAGCGAGGTCAGAACCAATTACATTCAAGAAGCTTCTATTGTCGGTGATGTGGCAAGGAACATACCCAGGATTAACGCAACGTTGGAGGATCACCAGGCGGAACATCAACCTGCGATGGTGGAACTTGAAGGTGTTTCCATTTTAATAGATCTGGGTGCAATCTTAAGATATGTTAGCCCACGAATAGTTGATTAGTGCCATTTGAAAAGTGTAAAGTTTAAGAGTCCTTGGTTATTCCAGTTAGCCACAAGAGTTAAAAGAATAGTTAATGCAAAAATAGAAGACTGTGTATGTAATGGATCTTACCTACAATAACAAGATCAACCCAAGAATATAAGAATAGAATATAAATATGCCCGGAAATAACAAGATCAACCCAAGAATATAACATGAAAATGCTTATCTTTATTAATAAAAAACCTTTGAGGTAATTTAACGCCATACATTCACTCCTTAAGGAAGGAGAACACTCCACAAGCCATATGCTTTCCAATACAATATTCATTGACATCTCTCAATGGGGAGTCTTTGTCCAATAACGACAACATAATAGAAATTCAAGGTATAAGAAGGGAAGTTAAATTATGTCCCATTACAGCTCACCAATTAGGAAAATGCATGTGTAAAGGATGTCAAATATACGCAGTCCAAGTGGGGTACACTAACTCTAAATACAAACTATCCATCCTGGACTAAATACCAGTTGTTCAAGAATTTAACGATGTCTTTCTGGAAGATATCCCTGGGTTTTTACCCAAAAGAAACCTTGATTTTACTATAGAATTGGTCCCTGGAGTTGCCCCAGTTTCCAAAGCTCCTTACAGAATGAGTGTTCCTAAGTTAACATAATTAAAAATGAAGCTCCAAGAGTTGTTGGATAAGGGTTATATCCGACCCAGTGTGTCTCCTTAGGGAGCCCCAGTTTTATTTGTATGGAATAAAGATGGTACTTTGCGTTTATGCATCGATTACCGACAATTAAACAAGTTAACAATAAAAAACAAGTACCCCTTACCTCTAATTGATATCTATTTGACTAATTCAAATGTGTTGTGGTATTTTCAAAAATTGATTTACAATCAGGATATCATTAGATTTGGATTAAAGACGAAGATATATACAAGACAACATTCAAAACACATTATGGTCACTATGAGTTCATGGTTTTACCATTTGGACTCACTAACGCTCTGACAACCTTCATGAGTACGATGAATTGGATTTTTCACCCTTTTTTAGATAAATTTGTTCTCATCTTTATCGATGACATCTTGGTATATTCCAGGACTGTGGAGGATGAAGAAGAGCACCTTCGGATAGTATTGCAAACCTTGAGAGAAACTAGCTCTACGCAAATTTAGCAAATGTGACTTTTTCAAGGATCAAATCCAGTATTTAGGACATATTATTTCCTCTAATGGCATAGTTGTGGATCCGAAGAAGATCAAGACCATTATGGACTAGCATGTTCTAGCAAATGTGGCGGATATACGCTCCTTCATGGGCCTTACTGGGTATTACAGGCGATTTATAAGGGGGTTTTCTAAAGTCGCATATCTGATCACCTCCTTGCAAAAAAAGGGAACACGTTTCAAGTTGTCAAGGGACTATCAAGAGAGTTTTGAACAACTGAAGTGTTTGCTTACCACTACACCTGTGTTAAAAATTGCAGACCCAAAGGAGAATTTTATAGTTTGTGCAGAGCATGTAAGGAAGGAATAGGCGGAGTTTTAATGCAGAAGGATAAACTGATTTCTTATAAATCTCATAAGTTAAAAGATCACGAACATCAATATTCTGCTTACGACTTGAAGCTAATTGTTGTAGATCAAGCCTTAAAGGTGTGGAAACACTACTTGGTGGGGGAAAAGATTCTTACTCATGATGGACCACAACAACTTAACGAGCTTCTTCAACCAACCTACTTTAAATGCGCCCCAAGCTAGATGGACCGCATTCCTAAGTGAATTTGATTTCGAAATCAAACATATGAAGGGAAAGGAGAATCAAGTGGTGGATGCGTTGAGAAGGAAGTTGCATTATGTTTATGAAATTACATTTAGTCAAGCAAAATTTAATTTTGCTGGTCAAATCAAGGAAGCAGCACAGAAGGACTCGGAATATGGCTATCTTTAGCAACAAGCTAAGACTGAACAAATTTAAATTCCACTGAGCAAAGAGGGTACAGTATTAACTTTGCAAACTTGTTGATGTTTAGAAACATAATATATGTTCCTAACCAATTAACAATAAAGCAATTCATGTTAGATGAATTTCACAGAAGTCCTTGTGTTTCTCACCCAGGCTATCAAAAACTTTTTTCTACAATCAAGAAAAATTATTACTAGCCTAGTATGAGGAAAGATATTGCAAAATATCTGGCCAAATGCTTAGAATGTTAGCAAGTTAAAGTTGAGCATCAACATCCTGCTGGGTTATTACACCCCCTGCCCATTCCTGAATGCAAGTGGAATACCATAACCTTAGATTTCATCATGGGTTTAACTCGATCAAAAAGGAAGAATGACTCAATTATGGTAGTGGTGGATAAACTGAGCAAGACAACTCATTTTATATCTATCAAGTCCACATATCAAACGACCCAGATAGTAGATGTATTTATGAGAGAGATTTTTCGGTTGCATGGAATGCCTCGTGTTGTAATATTTTATCGTGATGTTAAGTTTACTTCTGCTTTTTGGAAAGAGTTATTAACAGGTTTAGGCACCCAAATTCACTTTAGCACTTCTTCCCACCCCCAGACTGATGGGAAAACTGAAAGAGTCAATTAGGTGGTAGAGGACATGCTACGTATGTACATGATGCAGCAACCCAGAAAATGGGAAGAATATCTACACTTAGTAGAGTTTTCCTACAATAATGGGTACCACAAATCGCTAAAGATGAGTCCTTATGAATTACTCTATGGGAGGAAGTGTACAGTCCCTGCAAATTGGAAAAAAAACCTAAGAATAAAATGATATTAGGACCCGATATGCTGGAAGAAATGGAAAGAACAGTGAAAAAGGTCCAGAAAAGTTTGAAGACTACACAGGATAGATAGAAGGCTTATGCCAATAAGAAAGGAACCTATCAAGATTTCCAAGTGGGGGATCATGTTTATGTGTGAATTAAACCAAAGAGAAGTGATCTCAAATGGGGAAAATGTGCCAAGTTGGCTCCCCAGTTCTATGGCCCTTTTCAAATTCTAGACAAAGTAGGACTAGTTGCATATCAACTCGCACTACCCAGTCATGTTCAGGTTCACACTATATTTCATATTTCCCTTTTAAAGAAGTATGTATATGACCCCCGACACATCATAAATTGGCAAGATATTCAGGTAAAAGAAAAAAGAAAAAAAAAAAAAGTATATATATATATATATATTTCTTTGTTATATGTGTAATTATATATGTATGCCAAGATTATGATAAGTGTGATTGTGGTAGGTTGAACCGGAATGAGATTCTCTGGTAGAGCCCTTGCGTATACTCGATCAGAGAGAAGTAATGTTGCGGAGGCGAGCTATCATCCAGGTTAAAGTGCAATGGAGGCACTTTAGCCCGGAGGAAGCCACATGGGAGGATAAGACTTTATGTCGGAGTCATACCCTAGACTATTCCAAGAGCAGATGGAGGAATGAACACCAGGGACAGTATTCTGCTCAAGGGGGGGAGTTGCGACATCCCCAGGTTTTTGAATTAGTTACATTTTTACTATTACAGACAAAGTAAATTGTTAATAATTATTTATTGTGTTGGTGACAATAGTAAATA
>APFE030936202.1:77849-131538 GCA_000404065.3 Pinus taeda
TTATCTCTATGGAAGATTTGAGAAGTTACATATGAACCTCAATAACTCTCTTTCACTAGACCATTATTAGTTAGGAGCAATTATCTCCTTGTCTCCTCTTTCTCCAAGAAAAAGAAGGGAGAGGGAGGAGGGAGGGGTTAGCAAAAAAATGAGGGTTCCTCGAGCCGAACAAATTTTTAGTGGGAAAACCCCAGAAAATATCTTCCCTAGTGGAAGAAAACGCGCTTGTAGGCTGGACTTGGGATCCTGAGGCTAGGATAAACTAATTGTTGCCTTAGAAGTTGGTCTGAAGGAATTGAGGAGCTTGGGGGGAGAAGGTTGGACATGATAGCCAACTTCTCATTGGAAGGGTGGAGAGGTTTCATCTGTGAATTCCTGACCTTTCATTAGCAGATAAGTGTGTTGAGTATACGCATATAACTTGCATTTATTTCTAGTTATTTGTGAACATTCTGATATATGTGTAGCTAAAAATATTCACCATAATGATTTGGTATCAGAAAGATGTGAATGGAATTTCTTTCTGGAATTTGGGTATAGTAAGGAATATAGATAACTATGTCCGCTATAGGATATATGAGCAGAAAGAAAAGCACAGTAGAGTAGTATCTCCAATGTTTTTCTTTATATACCTCTATCTGGTTATTTGGGAATGGTATGGAACCTAGGGTTAGTTGTATGTACTATAACAAGTAATGCATAAACATAAAAAGCAAAGGAAAAGTATCATTTCTGTGTGCCCTTTTATATAAACTATGACGAGTATGCATAGACAGAAAAAGCAAAGGAAAAGTATCATTTTTGTGTGTTCTTTTATATAAACTATACGAGTAATGCATAAACAGAAAAAGCAAAGGAAAAGTAGTATTTTTGTGTGTTCTTTTATATAAACTATGACGAGTATGCATACACAGAAAAAGCAAAGGAAAAGTATTATCCTGTGGGTTCTTTTATGTAAACTGTGACAAATGACGCATAGAAAAATAAGCAAGGAAACAATATTATTCAGTCTATTCTTTTTTACAAACCTGAGAGTTTCAACAATCATAAGAAACTAAAGGTTACCAGGGTGGATACATGACCAAACCCCTACAGGAAAAGAATAGTGTACAAGTATTTACTCCAAGAATAAGAAAACTAACTGAGCAATATTTTAATCTCAAAGGTAAATAATAAAGCTGCTAGATTAAGTCTTCTAGGCCAACAGCGAGGTCAGCCCGGTCGACTGTTCCGGTGCATACTAAACAACTGAAACATGGATCATAATCTAGGAATTCCCTTTAGGGTAGAAATGGAATTAATACATCACAATAACATATTGATAAACCTTTTACGAAATTCCAAGTCAAATTCACATTACATAAAGTAATAAGAGTAAGCAGGCACTGCTAGACGTATACCCTGTAGATAACCAATAACTCTGGTAGAAACCCTCTATTAAGCTGCGGCAAAATTGCGCTTCACAATTTTAAGAAAACACATCGAGAATGGGACTCTTTGACGAAATTCATAGCCAAATAAGAAATGGAATAATGGGAAATTAAAATCCTTTGAATTACAAGAAAGAAGGAAAACGAGTTTAGAATTTTTAAACACATTTTACAGGAACGACCATGTCATTCCAGAACAGACAAGATAAAGCTATATTATGCCAAAATAAGAAAGCATATATTTATATATACGTCAAGACCGTGCCCTTTTAAAAACAAACTGACTCTGGTTTGATTCAAGCAGGTCATGGGCCTCGGACTTCAAAAGAAAACAAACTGTAACTGACATTGTCACAATATAGTCCAGACTATAGCCTTGGGACTCAAATTGATTAATACACATGCGATACAAACTGGGTCAAGTCCTGGCTTAAGGGAAGTCAGGGTTTCAGACAAGTGGCTTAAAACTTAACCCTTTAGAGACCCCATTTCTTAAGCAGCTTACAGTCCTCGTAGCAATAAGTATTTAGGAAAGTATTGCCCAACCTAACAGAAAACAAAGGTGGCATCAACTCCAACCTGAAGATGGAAGGTAGACCCAGCTGAGCAATTCTTCGACAAGCACCCTGATGGAAGAGTTTACTCTGTCAACGAGTTGTCCAATGTGCAAAAGAAGAGTTGACTCTATTAGCATAATCTCATAACAAATGGAAGAAAGTAGAAGTAAAATCATTACTAAGTACCCTACCTGCAAATGGTTACCTGAGATTGTCAAGAAGGGTTCTTGGTTGGGCGTCGACATAAAGACTTGAGGGTATCTCCATTGTCATTCATGGATTCATGCACAGGCAGAATAGGAGAGCCTGGATTTGGTGCCTCAAGACTAAAATCATCATGGAGGGCAGCAAGAAAACACAGAGCAACATACCCTTCCAAGAACTGAGGCAAATGAGAATTGTTGGCAGCAACCCTCCAGTTAGTTACCCTAGCTCTAACCTGGTGAATAGTGACTGTTGGGTCGGCATCACGTCCCCTCGCAGGATTATAGCCAAGTGGCGGATCATTAAGGCGTGCTTTTGGATGCGAGCCTCACCATCCAAATCAATGTAAAGGAATAAGTATGGTAAAGATCGTATACCCAAAAAAATTAATGAAATTCATTTGAGTTGTAACCTGGTATATCTCAATAAATCAAATAAACGCGATTTGAAATTATGTCACGGTACATGTTTTAAATGTCCAAGGGTTGAGGTGATATGATGTGTAATCAACAGTAAAAGTTAAAAAAAAATCAAGTTCATGTTAATTTAAAGTTTATATTTTGATGTGTTATAGATATGTTGGTAAGATATACATTTAGGTGAGTTTGTTCGTAAGATTTATATGGTATTTTACAACGATACTTTTTCACTAAGCAAACTTTATCCACTTTTTGTTTTTTTAAAATTTATCCACGCTTCATTTCTTTTTGTCATTAACAATATAGTTATATGTATGTGTTTTTTCTTGAAAATTTTAATTATACATATTCAAATAAATTACTTATTTTTATTATTAACATCCTATATTTTTAATTTTTTAAACATAATGACAACAGCTCTATTTTTTTTATTTCATTAATTACCTACTTAAAAATAAATAATAACCTTTTATAGAAATAAAAAAAAAAAAAAAAATAATATATAATTTTTTTACTTAAAACAATGAAGAACTATTGTTATAAACAACATTGGTCAACCCAATGAATTTTAATTTGTTAGGAAGGTGAATAGTGAATTCATAAATATATAATAGTGAGATTCACATTAAATATTATAATCGGAAATTTATAATTAAAGGGATAAGTGTGTATGGGAAATGAAAAATTATATAAAATATATTAAAATTATAAAAAAATATTTGTGATTAAAAATTATATTATTATAATTGCTTTAACATTGAAGTATATTAATTAATAATATATTTTTTATAAATTAAAATTAATTAAAAATTAATAATAAAAAAGTTTTTTAGTTATTAAAGTATTATCAAACCTTTAAATTACCATTATAAATAAATAAATTATTATAATATTTAAGTTTATTTAATAACATTTGTTATGCAATTTTTTCGTTTAGTAACTTTTTCATATTTTAATGAAGTTCTTAATTTGATAGTTCTTATATTGATGCGAGAATAGATGTAAAATGAGAGAGTTGGGAGATATAACTAGTTACAATAGATGTCACCATATCACACAAAAAGTTTTGGGCTTAAATAATAAAGGAAATAGATGTGACCATATTGCTCAACAGATTTTGGGCATCATGCAATAAAGAAAAAGAAAAAGTCAAGAGAAATATGTCATCATGGTTTTTGAAAGAGTATATATGGGTTCTTGAAAGATATAAAAAAATGTACCTTGAAAATACTTATTCAACCTCTCAATACCTAATTGTCTATCCCCAATTACTTATTTGTTTTTAATATATTAAAATATTCCTTCACCCATCTAGGCAATGTATTTCTTTTATTTTTTAGAATTTTAAACCTCCCAATTGTATAAACATCTTTTGTATAATGTTCGATGATTCCTTAATTAGTAAACAATTCCATTGTTAGTTAAGAATGTTCATTAAAGAAACTTGATCATTAATTACCTCTTAAAAATTTTATATTTATTAATAGTTTCATTAATTTTGTATCCAATTTAATTTAATAATACTAATACAATTATATAAAAAATTCTTATAATTTGGGAATCCTAATAAATTTTTTTTATAAATTTAAATTGATTAAAAAAAATTTATAAGACAATTTAATATTAAAAAAAATATATTAAAATATACACATACTTATTAAAATAAAATTATGTCTATACTTAAAATTTTGTGATTTTTTATTGTCAATCAAATTCATTAATAAATAAATTATTCTATATTAGATAACTATCACCAAATATTTAAAAATTAAAATAAACACTTAAAAACAATTAGTTAACTTAATATATCTTTCCATGGCCTCCTTCTTAGTCCCTACTTCAAGTTGGACGATATGAATAAGCTTATCAAATTTTATCCAGACCAACATACATTACAATCTTTTAATTTTATCCAGACCAACATACATTACAATCTTTTAATTTTATCCAGACCAACATACATTACAATCTTTTATCTTTAACTTTTGTTACAAAAATATTGAAAACACTTTTAGGCACAAATCAAAATATTAGTTAGAAATAAAAAAAATAAATTACCATATTTATTTCTTGTATCTCATTTTATAATGTTTCAATTATTAGGGAAGCATCCTACATTATTTAAAACAAAAATAAAAAATATTATAAAAATTTTATTAATTACGTTGTAAGGTGTTTCTCTTTGCCGCAGTCGCTTTTGTGTTTTATTCTGCATCATAGATTTGTGTGTTAGACGATTGAAAGAATTTTCATCGTTGATCCACAACCGACATAAGTTAATGAATAATGGGAAAGAATGGTTTAGAATGATCAAGTATTCGTCTCTCTTTAACGGTAAGACACTTGCATGGTCTCTTTCACTATAATGGTATAAGATCGCTTATTTGTACGGTAAATGATCTCCTTATTTGTACGGCAAATGATCTCCTTACTAAATTATCAACTGCCAAAATTGTTAACCCCCTGAACTGTGAATGGATTCATTTATTTCCACTACCTTCCTTTCGCCTAAATTGTGAGGTGAGTTATCATGCGTGTCAAGGTGGAGGCGCCAGTGAATCAGACAATCTCCACACTCATCATCGACAGGGAAAAGAGTGGTACAAGAACACAGAGTGGCGAGTAAAGCAGGTCTCTAGGGCGGGCGGTGGACGCGCTTGTTGCCCAATTTGTGGAGCTTTCTCGTCTCTTACAATAATGACAATTTCAATGGTTTTTCAAGGTTCGCAATCGTTGAAACATTGTGCACATTTTTCATTCATGTGGAGTCGCAAATATTGTCCATAAATGCCTTTTCTTGAATTTTCTTATTCAAAAAGAACCTGGTTCTAGGTAAAGCGCTAGACTTGCACATCCATGACCTAAATGAAAGGTAATTTTCAAGAATGTAAGCAGTATTGATATTCTTATGGTATAGTTAGCCAATTTCTTAAATTTGCATTCTAAAATACAAATTCACAACCTTGAAAATTATTCCTAGAACTACTGACCATGTTTGCTTGAACATTATTGATCGATTTCTTGTTGACTGGTGAATGACACCCTTTGCAAGAGCATGTATTTGGTTGCTTGAAATGTGATGCTGAGTTTCAAACTGCAGGGAAAACTTATCGCATCGATACATGTATAATTGTCTACAACATGCATTTTTAAACATGTCAACTTACTAGAAATCATCTATTTCCTAAGGAGTAATGTCTCCACTAACTCGATTTGCTTCACTAACTCTAGCAGCCAAGGCAAGAATATCCAGTGTTATTTTCCTCATAACCATCTTTGTTTTCTAATCCACCATTGTTTTCATGTGCTTCAAAATATGCCAATGCTTCAACACCAACAGTTGGCCATGAAGGCTTATTACCTATTTCAAGGTAAATTCCTCCTTTGCCCATGTTAGGACTGAGAAAGTTCCCCCCCGAAGGAGGAGCAGAATATCTTGCAGTGTAGAATAATTTGGTAACTTGGCTCGAAAATTATTCTTCGATGGTGGAATTTTTGTAAAACATATTTCTTTGAAATTCTGTATTACTCCTTTATTGTAAGGATTTTCTCTTCTATCGTACAGATCTATGAAATTCTCATATGTAGTATGATTTGTACTTTCAATTAGATGAAGATGAAATAACGTGAGTCCACCAACAAACCAAACTAAAAAGAATGTGTACAATATGAGTACAACTTATGCATGTGTTTTTGGCATAGCTTTCCAGACTGTAACATCATCTGCTACCATAATTTTCTTGATATATACCCACCAAAAGGAGAATACATAAGTGCACAACAAGGCTATTGAAAAAACAAACATAAAGAAGATTCACAAACACATCTTTTGTACGAGGTAATCGTGGATGTGGAGTCTGCCCACCTATTGACTCTGGTGTCAAACTGGAAATATCATAACCTTCTTCAGGCTCAGGAGGGTTTGAATTTCAAGGGAGTATTCCAGGATCTCTTATGGATTTGAGAAGAAGAAGAACCAAAGAATATATTGTGAAGACCACTACAATGACCATTATGGATATTCCTGCATGATGTGAAAATGTGTCCAAAATTTTTATTGCAAAAAATACACAGAATATTGTTGCTGGAATGAGGATGAGAACGAACGTCAAAACCAGTGACCTCACATTTGGCCCAAATAAAAACCTCCTAGTAAAGAAAAAGTTATTGCTTCCTTTCCAAGCTTGATATGCTCTCTTCTCTGTTGGAATTTAATTCCAACTGCAACACAATAAATGCTGAACAGAAATCTGATCTTCAGCAGATATTTCAGATTGTCCGATGCCGCAAAGTCTTGTGATATTTTGCACATTTATGAGCATTAAATGCACATAATTGAATTCCCCTGCAACTGCCAACTTAATGTCATCACCGCTCGCTGTAATTAATACGCAGATAAGCGTTACAGGATATTTTGATTAGTTTATTGTTTAAACTCAGATATTTATTTTCCTATAAATGTAATGAACAACAGTTTTGTTTTCAAGCAGGAAAAAGAACAACAGTTCTGTTCTCAAGAGAGAAGGTTAGAAGAACAAGAGTAAGTCTCTTCTGTAAATGCATAGCAGTGTTGAACCTGCAATTTTATGAGATAGTGAAAATTGATTTCTGGAACTGAAGTGTTCCTGTTTGTTATCCCTCTATCAAGAGGAAGACGTATTTGTATTAGTTTGCTTACTGTTTATGAATACAAGTTTACTGTTCAGCTTGTTTTCTATTGCTGTTACACCAAGTGTCAAAAGCATGTTGTTATTACTCCGTAAGTCTATGAGTGACTTGACGCCAATTGTTTTCTGTTGCTGTTACACCAAGTGTCAAAAGCATGTTGTTATTACTCCGTAAGTCTATAAGTGACTTGACGCCAATTGTTTTATGTTGCTGTTACACCAAGTGTCAAAAGCACGTTGTTATTACTCCGTAAGTCTATAAGTGACTTGACGCCAATTGTTTTACGTTGCTGTTACACCAAGCGTCAAAAACGCGTTGTCGTTACACCGTAAGTCAAAAAGTGACTTGACGTCAAAAATCGCGTTGCTGCAACACCACGATCAGCGTTGCTGCAACACCAAACTGTGTTGCTGCAACACCGTTTCCAGTAAGCAATTTTCTGTTTTTTCTGTGTTAACAAAAACAGAGTGTTATTCCGCGTTGCTGCAACACCGAATCCTGTTGCTGCAACACCATTTCCAAAAAATGAAATTTTCAGTTTTTCTGTGCAGAACAGAGTAAAACAGAGCATTTTTTGTTGTTGTTTGTTTGTTATGGAATTTAGCAGAAAATTCCAACATTCTCGCTGTCAGTTTGGTCCATATTAGACCCCCATGTCCGGAATCTAAGGAGGTAGATTTGCATACATCTCTTCTGAAAGCCTTCTCTTTCACCACCACATTAATTTCTTTCCCAAAGAGATCTGCAAGAAACACTGGTTGTATGGGGTCAAACCCCAAATTATTGGCCGTCTGAAGACCCAAACCAACGACCTCCCTTTAAAAAATTTCCGAAGATTGAAAATCAAAGTGGTTGGCCACCTCAAAACTAGAACTAGCAACCTCCTTTAAAAGTAGCCCTCCAGAAATAAACATTTAAAAAAGAATCATTTTATTTACTGTTCTAAAAATGAAAATATTTTAAACACCAATATCCTTTTAATGATTTAATAAATTCCAATTTTTAATATTTTATTTTTAATTATTGTTGTTTAGTCTACGGGCTTGAGAATATTTGTAATAGGACTCTTACAAAAGCGAAATTCCATAGGTCCAGGTTTATTTGGAACAATGAGATAATAGTATCCAAGCAAATCATTCGAATTTGTACACTACTTAAAGTGTAAAATTAATTGGCTTCAAATGGGATGATATATTGCTGCTAAAGTTAGATAATTTGTTGAAACTAGGGGGCTATTTTTGTTTATTTTTCACCTGTAGCATATATGTAATGCCATGAGAAATCTTGTCAAATGCATGTGCTAGAACATTGCTTCAAACATAGATTATATTATATTGTTATATGGTTTAAACCTCTCACAAATAGTTGTTTCTTGAAGAGAGATCGACATACCAAACCACCTTTATGCAGTTTGGTCTTCCTATCATTAGTAGCTTGGTACCTTTTGCATTTAAATAGTGCTTTTGAAAGGAAAAAAAATGCTCTAGACTCCCTTGAAACTATTTTCAAGAAGTATGGAAAATTATCTTTTGTTTGAAAATATAAGTTAATTTTTGAAAGACACTTTTCACTGATTTCCCACTATAAAATTTTCTAGTCATAATAGATTACTTTCTCATTTTATTTATGAATTGTGTAGGAAAAGCAATTCAGGGTATTTTTTATCAAGTTATATCTTTAAAAATATAAATGGCATGCATCAATGAAACATAATCCTACTACCATGGATAATCCTAATGATTATCTGGCATGAGCTATATAATGACGATATAATGAACTCAAACATAATCCCACTGCCATGGATAATTTCAATTTGGCTTATTGGGCTCGAAATAAGTAACTAAAAGCGTTGGTCGAGAGTTCGCTTGCTCACCCTTGCCAAATCTTTCTCTTAAACTCAAACATAATTCTACTGCCATGGATAATCCTAATGATTATGTGGCATGAGATATATGCTGACGATATATTGAACTCAACTCACTGGTTGAAATTTTGATGCAGAAACGTACACAGCGAGAAGATTTGCATAATGTACTCTTAAATTAGCGTAGTGTGATTTGAGGGCATGACTAGTCTTGTTACAACACAATTCATTTCAACTCACAGTTGCTTGTCGTTAATGCTTAATAGTAAAGGTAAATGTTGCACATGAAAAATATCAATGAACTGTAATCCTACTACCATGGATAATCCTAATGATTATGTGGCATGAGTTATATGATGAGATATAATGAACTCAACTCATTGGTTGAAATTTTGATGCAGAAATGAGCGCAGTGAGAAGATTTGCATAATGTACTCTTAAAGTAACACGATGTGGTTTGAGGGCATGGGTAGTCTTGTTACAACACAATCAATTTCAACTCACAGTTGCTTGTCGTTAATGCTTAACAGTAAAGGTAAACCTTGCACAAGCAAATCCAGGAAAGTATGCGTAGTATAATTTATATACCTTAAATGAATTTTACTCAATCAAATCGAGAATGACGTGGCAGTAATATTCTAAGGTTAATTGACGACATGGGATATGCATATGTAAAGGAACACTATATTCACATAATAAATTATTATATTAAGAAATATTATTTTTAATACATGCAATTAAAGATAAAATTAAAATAATATTAATATATCATATATTTTATGGTATAACCTATATTATATTTATATAGTTATTAGAGAGCAATAGTATAAAAAAGCATATAATAAAAACATAATATAAGAAAGATGAGTTCAAAGCATCAATTTTTTGCTTCTGGGGATTCTTCAGATAGATGTAAATTTTGCTAATTTTTGCTATGTCTCGCATATCAGAATTATCTAGAATCTCTTATTATTAGAGTTTGTTATGTGTTTTTAGAGTTATGTTTGAATCAATTTTTCTCAAGAGTTTTTCTTAGTTTCCAGATCTTATATTATAAGGTTTTATTCTAAGATCCTATATTCTAATTTTTTGTTCATATATATATATATAACTTTGATTGTTGGTTGCTGAATGTAATTCACTAACAATGATAGAGGAAAGATAGTGCATGATTCTTTTAAGTTTTTTATTATTGTATTTTCTTTCATATGATTGATCCAAAATATAGGTTTAATATTTTCCAACCAATTATGTTTTTAATATCGTAACAATTGGTTTAGACTTTTGTTTTTCTCGCAAAAGTTTGTCAACATTTGATATAAATAAGAGTCTTTCAGAAGTTATTGTGCACATCCATTATGGAGGAATGCCAAAAGATACTAAGCTAGAATAGGGTTATCCACAAAATTTCAGTAGATTTCAAACCCTAACAATTAAGAAGATGAAACTCCTCACAAAGATAACCCTACAGCGTTTCCATTGCAACATATGGTACAATTACTAATTTTATTTTTTTAACATAATAACAACATTACCCTTATATTTTTTATTTTCATTAATTAACCCACATTAAAAATTGTATAATTAACTATATATATAATTAATTTTGTGTTTAAAACATTGATCACCCAAATGATTTAATGTGTTAGAAAGCGGGAGAGTGAGATTCACATTAAATATTATAGCCATGAATTTATATAATAGAGATAAGTGTGGTATTGGAAATGTTAAAATTAAATAAAAATATATAAAAAAATATATTATAAATTAATATTAAAAAAATTAACGATTTAAAAAAATTTTTCTTTCCGTGAAGTGTATTTAAGTTATTAATTATTTTTAATAAGTTATAATTAATTAAAAATTAATCATTATTAAAGCTTTATCCCATTTTAAATTAGAATTATAGTGAATAGAATATAATTTTAATAATTTTTATTTTAGTTATTTAATAATACTTTCTGGAAATGTTTTTCTATTAATTATTTTTTCATATTTTAATAAAATTATTGATTTGATATTTCTCATATTGATGTCAGAATAGATATAACATGGGAGAGTTGGGAGATATGACTAATTACAATAGATATGACCATATTGCACAAAAGGTTTTGGGCTTAAACAATAAAGGAAATAGATGTGACCATATTGTACAATAAGTTTTGGGCATTGAAAAAAAGGTTTAAGAAAGACAAATATGTCATTATGGTTCTTGAAAGAGTCAAAAAGACAAATGTGTCATTATGTTTCTTGAAAAATGTATCCTAAAATTATTTATTCAACCCCATACTTAATTTTCTATCCCGAATTACTTATTTATTTTTATTATAGTAAAAATCTTCTTAGGTGAGTAATGTATTTCTTTTATTTTTTCGAATTTTAAACCTCCCAGTTATATAAACATTCTTTGTATAATGTTCACTAATTCCCTAAATACTAATTCAATTGTATAAACATTTTTACTATAATATTCATTAATTTAGTAAACCATTCATTGTAGGTTAAGAATGTTCATTGAAAAAACTTGATCATTAATTACCTAGTGAAATTTTTATATTTATTAATATATAATCATCTAATTTTGTATTCAAATTTTTTTTATTTATTAATATATAATCATCTAATTTTTGTATTCAAATTTTTTTATTTGATAATATAATACAACTATATAAAAAGAAAAATCATATTAATTTAGAAACTCTATCATATTAATTTAGAACTCTAATTATAGTTTAAATCAATTTGATATTTATAAAAAAGTTATAGTTTAAATCAATATTGATATTATAAATATTTTATAAAATATTATTAAAGAATACAACCATACCTATTAAAAATAAAATTATGTCCCTACTTAAAATTTGTGTGAAATTTTATGTTAAATTTTTTTATTATATAATTAACTTATAATTTTTTTTATAATTTAAATCAATTTGATATTATAAAAAATTTATAATTTAAATAATTTAATATTATAAGAAATTTATAAAAATATTATTAAAAATACACCATACCTATTAAAATATATTATATTCATACTTAAAATTTCTAATTTTTATTGTAAAAAAAATTATTAATATAATTAACCTATTTTATATTCTATATTAATATAACTATGAACCCATATATTTAAAAAATAAATAAAAAAGCACTGAAAAACAATTAATTAACTAATTGAATTGAGACTTCTGTGATCCATATTAATTTTGAAGAATTTTCGGCGAAAATCATATAGAAAACTTTTGTCAACGCGTTTCGAACCAACCAGTGTGGTTCATCGTCATGACAAGTTGAATGAGCAGATCTCACTTTGCACATTAAATAGATAGGGCAGAGTGTCCCATGACTCAGTTCTCTCGATAAGGTAATTGCTAAAAAGGACAACAACTCGATTTGATCGAATAACGGCTAGTTTGACTCTGATAAAGGGTATAATATATATATATATATATATATATATATATATATATATATATATATATATATATATATACCCCTTATCAGAGTCAAACTAGCCGTTATCTGGTCAAATTGAGTTGTTGTCCTCTTTTAGTTGTTACTTTATCGAAAGAACTGAGTCATGGGATACTCTGCCCTATCTATTTAATGTGCAAAGTGAGATCTTCTCATTCAACTTGTCCTGACAATGAACCACACTGGTTGGTTCGAAACGTGTCGACAAAAAATTTTCTATGTGATTTTCGCCAAAAATTCTTCAAAATTAATTAACTTAATATATTTTTTCATGGCCTCCTTCTTAATCCCTACTTCAAGTTCCACAATATGAATCGACTTATCAAATTTTACCTGGACCAACATACATTACAATCTTTTATCTTAACTCTGGTTAGAAAGATATTGAAAACACTTTTAGGGACAAATCAAAGTATTATTTAAAAATAAAATAAAAAATCACCATATTTATTTCTTGTATCCCATTTTACAATGTTTCAATCATTAGGGAAGCATCTCTACATTATTTAAAACAAAAACAAAAAATATTACAAAATTTCTACTAATTAACTAATCTTTGGTCTTATTTCGCATCATATTGATGTGACTTTTATTTATCACACGTTTGGTTATGTTTTAAGTTGGGCATAGTGAAAAATTAATAAATTATCAATATTAATGTTATGTATTAGTGTTATATGTGGTTTAACATTAGTTACCTACATTTTATTTTATGAACCTTTATTTATATTATGACTTTACATGTACTGGTTTTCCTTACATATTTTGGTTCTCAAAGAGTATTCATAAGCGTTATCTTGTAGCTATAGCAAGCTGAGGTTGTTGTGCATATGTGCTTGTTGTCCCGGTGGTCATGTCTGTATATTTTGATGGTTGTATTATTATAGTTTTACACTACTTAATTTACATGTATTTTGTTATAGCTTTCATGTCTGTGTAATTATTAGATTTCTTATATGTTCTTACTTTATTTTTATGGTTATATTTTTCATTTTAATGTCACTTATGGTAAAAGATGCAATTAAGATGTTACTAAAGTTTTTTTTTTATCTTCAAGTATTGTTTGAGTGTTAATTAAAGAAGACAAAAAATGTATCATCCCATGACAAAGGGTGTTGGAATTTATTTGGTTATACTATAGTGAATTTATATCAAGCCATGTCGATTATGGTCTTTATTTGCTCAATAATTGTAGCACACCCCTTTACAATTATACCCCTGAGAAGGTGGTTAATAAGTAGACCCAACTCCCAAGGTACAATTAAGAGAATGGGGTCTTAAATTTTTTATTTTTGAATGGGAACTTACAACATCTCTTCTATCTTTGGCCCAATAACACCTTTTTTTTAGCTTGGGCATAAGCTCTACCTCAAATTCTTTTAAAAGGAAGCAATTTATGGGAATGGAAACTATTGGGACCTCTAAATTTCATGAGGATTTTACAGGAGTTGAGAGTAGAAATTGTAGTGATAGAAGAGATGACAATCTTGCCTAAGTTAGTAGCAAACTTCTTTGTCTTTAGAGGTTTCTTCTTGGAGCATTGAGAAAGAGGTAAAAAGATACAAAGGACAACAGGGAGCACCATCATCAAGCATTTCGGAAAAAGGTATGAGCTATGCATTCCATTTACATGTATGATTTAATGATAAATTAGAAATGTTTTCATGTATTTTTTTGTTTGTTTCTAGACTTGGTCTCCAAGTCTAGGGAGATTTTTCCTATCAACAAGTTAAGATTTGTCTGCCAAATAGTGACCCTAGTGTTATTTAACGCAGTTGGAAATTTAGAAAAACCTATTATGTAAATATGTCGACAAAAACTTCTCGTTGAAAATACTATTATCTGCCAATATATTGCATTAATGTCATAGCCTTGGAAACCAACTTCAAGGATAGAATATATTATTCAAATTTCAATCACACATCAGTCTTTGCACAAGAGATATCTATATGTCATATGGTTATTCTTTTTGGCCTAGGAAGTGACACACATTGTTCTATTCTGCAACATACACAACACTATAGTTATAACCATAATTCCACATCATTCTACCATGCAATTTAGTAAATTACATACAGTACTAAAACTTAGAACCCATACAAATAATCCAAACATATTTGGGTGTCACAATTAATAAGATACTCAAAACTATGGAAATGAGGGTGGGCACCGGGACATAGTCACTGACTCTCCTCCCAACTACTGACAGACTACCAATACAATTGTCACCCCCTAGCTTATGAATATTGTCCCAATCACTAGGCTCCATATATCTAATCCTACCTCAACCCTTATAGCATAAAAATATTCAGTTGTAAGCTAGTACAGGGACTCCAGAGGTAAGCCTCCTCCACTCATCAGAAATGAGGGACTCCAGAGGTAAGAACCTCCACCCTTATATTGCTACAATAGTAACTCCACCTTATAAATGGAATCCAAAGTATACTGAAATCTGAACAATAAAAAAGGAAGTTTAGTTCAATGTAGCCAAAGGCCTCCACCCATTAGTGTTAAAATATGAAACTGCAGTTAAATTCCACTTTGGACAACTCACTCGATGGAGATAATGATTGCATTTAATTTATCTTTTCGAGAGGACCAAAATAGACCTAAAAATCACTCAAATCGGATAAGGGAAAGTGTACTTATGAAGAAAAGCCAACATGTGCATATTTCATAAGGTTACCCCTAAAGAAAAGTGGACAACCTTGGAAGGTTATAAATACAAGTGACCTATACCTCATTTGGACATGATCATAAGACACTCTTTTATCTTGGTTTTTGGCTTGCACAGGTCTTAGGTTCGCCCGTGGAGGAATAGGTTTGCTCAAAGATGAAATTGTAGGGTCTAAAGCTTGCATATCAGTTTTAGTGCTTTTGGCCTCAGTTGCTAGCACAACACAGGAAGAAGTCGACCACACTCGCTCAAACAGAATCTCATTCGTGTGAATGGAGCTTTCTAGTCACACGAACAACTCTACATTTGTGTAACTGGCACCCAAGGTTTCAGAAGTTCAGTTACAAACTGCAACCGCTCGCTTGTAGACTCCAGAGAGCGACTGAAAGCTTCCCAACCGCACAAATAACTTCTCCTCCATTCGATCAGGACCTAAATGATAGAATTTCAATTGTCCAAAGATTTCGCTCAGTGATTGTAGTTTTCGGCAGATTGACCATAGACAGTGATAGTTCTTTATGGGCTTTAGAATCAGGATTTTGAGTATAAGCATTGTTCGGTTCATTTCATATATGTCACAATTTCTTTTTATGAATAGTTGTATGGATGAAGATATATGTCATTGAACTATGTTTTATTGAATCATTCAATGACAATCTAATGAGAAGAATAATTTGAAAGGGTTTTCCCCATAATGGGTTTTGCCCTGGTCTCTAACCAATCCTGGTGTCTGTTTGTGTGAATGCTTTTCTTCTATTGTTCCTTTATGTTTTGCTGCATTGATGATGATGATATTGTTCTTTCTATATAATTGCATATGTTGTTGAATAATGATGTAAATATGAATAATGTTATGATGTTATGGGATGAATGTAATGTGTTAATGAAGAAATGCAATTATTAAAGCAAAGAATAATATAGCCCTAATAAATATTAACAATTAGCCAATGAGGGACTCCAGAGATGAAAACATCCACCCTTAGTCAATTCAGAGATATCTAGAGCTCTAAATAATAGTCTCATTTTAGGAATCCATGGTTATCGTGCATTTTTTAAGATATGAAGGTTAACCTAGGAGTTCTCACTCTAACCTAGCTGGAAACAACTAATATAAATAAGGATGGATACAAGGTTCTCACCCTCTGCAAGGTGTGGTCAAGCGAGAGAAATTTATGGGAAATGACTAATCAAGGTGGATTAATCAAATGAATAAGTTTTTTTCATTTAATTTGGAGTGAGGTACTAACACCAACCATACTTATGCTTGGAAAAGTACTCATATGGCATGAAACTGTATCTGAGCAATAGTATCAATTAGTCAAAACTTGTGAAAGTTATGCAATGTAAGTTTGCTTATGAAATGTGGGAGAAGATTAACCAGTGTCATGAAGGATATGACAAAGTCAAGCAAGCGAAACTTCAGAATTTCAGAATGAGGTTTGAAAGCTTGAAGAAAGTAAAGCAAGCGAAACTTCAGAATTTCAGAATGAGGTTTGAAAGCTTGAAGAAAGTCAAGCAAGCGAAACTTCAAACTTTCAGAATGAGGTTTGAAAGCTTGAAGATGACTAAGAATGACAGCATAGCAGAATACTTCCTTAGAGTTGATGAAGTGTTTAACAATATTAGAGGACTTGGTGAAGAATTCAAGGAAGAAATGATTGTTCAGAAAGTATTGAGATCTCTACCCATGAGATTTAATGCCAAAATCTCAGTTATTGAAGAAATTCCTAACTTAAAGGATCTCAAGGTGGATCAGCTACATGGTACTCTCACATTCTATGAGATGAGAGTAGGAATGGATAAATCTAAACCGAAGGAATCGACATTCAAAGTATCCAATAACGGCAAGGAGCACAAAGTTCATCAAGACTGCTCTAGCAGTGAATCTAATCAGGATTTGGGTCAACTAGCCACAAAATTGAAGCGTGGCTCAGGTAAATACAAAGGCAAGTTCCCCTTTAAGTGTTTTGACTATGGAAGAGTTGGACATTTATATTCCAAGTACCCTTACAAAGAAAAGGATGAAAGAGAAGAAGATCTGAAATTTAGAAATAAGTCTTAGACATATCAGAAGAAGAAAGCCTACAAGAAGAAGGGGTTCTATTCCAAAGAGGAAAGCTCAGCACTGGAATCAGACTGTGAGGACTCATCGGAAAATGAGTCAAATAAGCATCTTCTTATGGCCCTCAAAACAAACTCCAAGAAACAAAATATTATGGACTCTAAAGAGGAAGGAGTGGTAGACCTTGAAGGAGAACTCATTAGTGCTCTTGATGAGTTGAAGAAAGCAATGAAGAAAAATAAGTAGTTGAAGGAACAGTTGCAGCTTGCAAAAGAAGGAATGTATAACTCTGATAATGAGGAGTTTTCCTGTCAGAAACAAAAACTTGAAGAAGTTATCAAGAGAAAGGATAGTCTGGCTCTTCTGTTGAAAGGAGAATGGGGAAATCGTGAAAGATTGAAAGAGGAGAAAAAGCAGCTGAAACAGGAGTTGCTTAAGTTGAAAAGGGAAAAGACCTCAAAAATATGCAAAGATGATTTTTCTATCTTTGAAGGTTGAACTAGAGGAGACCAAACAAAAGGAAGAGGTTCTTTAAGATATGATTCAAGAATGGGAAGAAAATTGTTAATGTCTTGAAGCAAAGATTGTCTACGTAAGAATTTACCATGAGAAAATAAAGACCGAGAAGGGTCTAAATGAGAAATTTGCTTAAGGGACTAGAAGACTAAATCATATTCTGAGTTGTCAAAGGCCCTCAGGAATCAAAACTAGATCGGGGTCCTCTAAGGGACAAGAATATTATCTCGATAAGAAGAAGATAAACTTTAGGTCCACAACAGTTGAAGAGCAAATCATCATGAAAGAGTTCATGAAGAAAAAAGAGCAGCCAGATAAAGAGGATATAGTCAATGGAGGATGAACCAAACAATCAGTCGACCAAGGTATTTTTCTACTAAACCACATAGTGCTTTTAACAATAGGAGTGCCTACCTGTTTTATGGTCACTGCTATAAGTGTCATATCTTTGGACACAAAGTCATTGATTTTAAAAGTGCCAAAGTTGAATTAGATGAAAATCTCAGATTTAATACACACCGGACTGCTAAGTCTCAAGATTCCACTCTTAGGATTCAAAATGTCTTCTCACCCCTACAAAGTGAATTTGAATGCTTTAAATGTAATAATTTCAGGCACAAGGCTAGTGAGTGTAGAAGCAAGTTTGAATACCTATCTAAATATCAAAATGACAGACAGACACATATCCAAAAGGATAAAGGAAGTTGGAAACTAAAGACCAAAAATAGCATGCCATGTGGACTTGCCTTATCAGTGCATGATAAAGAAAACAAATGGTATGTGGATAGTGGTTGTTCCAAACACATGATTGGGGACAAAAGCAAGTTTCTGTTACTGAAAGAAAAAGAGAGAGGAGGCAATGTTACTTTTGGAAACAACGCTGAAACAAGAATCAAGGGAAAAGGAGTGGCCAATCTTGATCAAAGGACATAAGCATAGAATGTGTTGTATGTGGAAGGCCTCAAACACAATATTCTGAGTGTTAGTCAGATGTGTGACAATGGATATGGTGTAACCTTTTGATCAAAATATTGTGATATCCGTAGTATAAAGGATGGAAAACTAGTGGGAAAGACAATCATGACTCACAATAACGTATATGTGTTTGTCGACTCAAGGGTCAGTTGTTACTTAAGCAAACAAAGTGAAGCACAATTGTGGCATAAGAGGCTCAGGAACATGAATTTTGATAGCTTGATAAAGATAAGAAAGATAGGCACAGTAAAATGATTACCTAGATTATCAAGGCTGATAAGACCATCTGCAAGTCATCTCAGTTTGGCAAGCAGACTAGGACTCATTTCAAATCGAAAGAGTTCTCATCATCCAGACCTCTAGAGCTTATTCATATAGATATTTGTGGCCCGACTAGAGAAAAAAAATCAAAAGGAGAGAGGTATTTCTTGTTGTTCATTGATGATTTCACCAGGGCTACTTGGATTCTCCTATTAAAAGAAAAGTCGAAAGCATTTGAACACTTCAAGAAGTTTAAGGCTTAGGTAGAGAATGAGAAAGATTTGAAGATAAAATGCTTAAGATCATATAGGGGGGAGTTCACCTCAATATATTTTGAGTAATTATGTGAAGAGAAAGGCATTAGAAGGTAGTACTTAGTGGCCAGAACTCCTTAGCAAAATGGAGTAGTGGAGAGGAAGAACAAAACAATCCACGAAATGTCCAGAGTGATGTTACATGAAGCAGGAGTGTCTGAAAACTTCTGGGGAGAAGCAGCTTAAGCAAAAGTATACTTGTCAAACAGAACTCATCTCAGGCTTGACAGTGACAAAACTCCCTAAGAGTTATGAAAGGGAAGACCTACATCAATTAAGCACCTCATTGTGTTTGGGAACAAGTGCTTAATTAAAAGAAATGAAAAGAACCTTGGGAATTTTGACTCATGCGCTGATGAAGGAACATTGGTTGGATATTGTACTTGAAGCAAAGGGTATACATGCTACAACAAGAGGACAGGGAAGATAGAAGATTGCATTGACATAGTAGTTGATGAAGTAGGATCACAACCTGAACCCTCTGAAAGTTATTTGAACTCAGACGATGAAGAAAGTTCAGAGTTGAAGGTTGTTAATCTGAATAAAACAAATTCAAAAAATGAAGGTGAGGAATCAGACACGTCTTCAAGGAAAAAACACCTTCCAGGTATGTGCAGAAGGAACACCCTGAGAGTCAGATTCTTGGAGATCAAAGACAGGGTGTCTAGACCAGAAGGAAACTTGTGGAAAGTAAAAATCATGCAAATTTGGCTCTACTATCATAGATAAAACCGAAGAACCTCTGTCAAGCAAGGGAAGATAAGTTCAGGGTGAAAGCCATGAATGAAGAGCTAGACCAGATTGAAAAGAATGACACCTAGGAGCTTGTTCCAAGGCCAAAAGAGAAAAATTTTATTGGAACCAAGTGGGTTTTCAAGAACAAACTAAATGAAAAGGGTCAAGTAATCAAGAACAAAGCTCGATTGGTCTGCAAAGGGTATGCCCAAATAGAAGGGGTAGATTTTGAAGAAATATTTGCACCAGTAGCCTGACCAGTAGCCATAAGGATAGTTCTTGATATTTCCATTCATACAAACATCAAAGTATATCAGTTGGATGTGAAGTCTACCTTTCTTAATGGAGATTTAGAAGAGGAGGTTTACATTGAGTAGCCTGAAGGTTTTCTTCTCTCCTTCGATGAAGGAATCGTATGCAAACTGAAGAAGGCCCTGTATTGTTTGAAAGAGGCCCCTAGAGCCTAGTATGAAAGGTTAGATAAGTATCTCCAGCAACAAGAGTTTAATAAAGGCTCAGTTGAAAACAATCTGTATGTAAAATCTAAAGATGATCATCTATTGATAGTGGTTGTGTATGTGGATGACATAATATTTGGCAGTGATGTGGAGAAGTTGGGGCATCGGTTTGAAAAATGTATGAAAACATATTTTTAAATGTCCATGATTGGTGAGCTATATTTCTTCTTGGATCTGAAAATTACACAGTCTCCACGAAGAGTTTTTATATCCCAATCCAAATATCTCAAGGTAACTCTGAAGAAACTTGGAATGGAGGATTACAAACCTGTCAGTATGCCCATGACTACAGGTTGTAAATTGTGCAAAGAAGATGCAACGCCACATGTAAATCAGACTGAATACAGGCCGATGATAGGAAGCTTATTGTATCTTACAAGTTCAAGTATAGATATCATGAAAGAAATGGGAATTGTGGCAATATTTCAATCTTTTCCATGAGAAAGTCATGTGGTTGTTGTTAAGAGGACCTTCAAATATCTTCGAGGTATAACATTAATCTGAACTTAAATAGGAACGCAACAACTTACAGATATAATCATAAACACAAAGATGGAGCAGAAAAACACTTCATTTCTTTAACAGAAAAATAATGAATTATGCTTACAAATAGAATGGAAATAAGATAGCTCGGGCGATGGTAACTTATCTCTGAGAAGAGATGTGGTGGCTACATGCCTTTGAACTTTGTTATAATGAGGCTCAAGGGCCTATTTATTAGTGGAAAACAAGAGAAAAGCCTAAACAACCAAAAGCCTAATCCCAGGAGATGTAACACCAAGAGTTTGTGGTCCTCGTTGGGGATAATTGGGCAACCAACTTCCTGGGTTCATAACTTGGTCATATTATCTCTATTTGGCACATATGATACCTTGTTGGAAAGGTCTCGCTGAGTACTATAATTTTTTCCACAGGAGCCTAGTTATGTCTATGGGCCTACCACTGACCCCAAAAAAACATCGTTTAGGGGGTCAAAACTGCTCTGCAAGTTCAGGACCTAAAAAACGGCTAAAAATAGTAAATGTTGAAATGAATAAGGAAACCGATGAAACTGACTAGGGGGTTTAGGTGGAATAGGCGGGTGGACACCAATATCCACCTAGATCATTCCTCCCCCCTTAGGAAGCAATGGTCCCCATTGCATGTAGAGCCTCCATGAGGTGAGGAAATTTCTCTTGAACTTGGTCCCTGGTGAACCACTTTCCTTGGTGAAGGGGTTGCCCTTCTTTGACAACTCAATATAATTGTATCCTTTGTTGGTGAGGGTTCTTGATTTGTGTGTCCATGACCTAATCAGTTGTGGCCTATTCCATGCAGTCTGGGTTGAGCTCTGTTGGTGTGAGTTGTTCTGCAATGTCAGATGTGTCCAACAATGGTGGAAAGTATGGTTGAAGGCGGTCTACATTGAACACTGGGTGCAGACAAAGGAACAATGGGATTCTGAGCTTAAAGGAATTGTCACTGCGACCTTGGTGATGGTGTATGACCCATCTCAGAGCGGAAAAAGCTTATGGTGGGGTCCAGTAAGGTGCTCCTTCTTCAAATGTATCCAAACTTTGTCGCCCACCTGGAACTTGTGCGACGCTCGACGTTGATCATGGCAATGCTTGTACTTAGCATTGGATCTATCCAATATATCGTGGACCTATTGGCAAATGCGTTGAATGCGCTCATCAAAATTGTTAGTCCTTTTAGCTTCGGATTGAACGTGAGTCGAATCTCCCTGAGTGGCTGCAAATGGTATGGCCACATCAATGGGGCATAATTGCTGAAATCCCAGCCCTACCTGAAAGGGGTTGTGGCCTGTTGAGCTGCAGAGAGCTTTATTGTAGTTGTGTTCGACATAGGGGAGACTTTCATGCCACATGCATGGATGATTTGAGTTGTACATGTGCAAAATGTGTACGATCATCTTGTTGACAACCTCTGTTTGGCCATCAGTTTGGGGATGGAAAATCACAGACTTAGTAAGTTTTGTATCCAGCATCAACCAGAGACTTAACCAAAATGCACTTAGGAATCTGTTGTCTCGATCTGATGCAATGAATTGTGGGATCCCAAAGTGTACCCACACTCGCTCAAAGAAGAGCTTAGCAGTGGCCTTTGTTGTGATACTCTTCTTGCAAGCCGTCATGATGGCCATCTTAGAGAATCTGTCAACGACCACAAAAACACAATCGTTATCGTGCTTAGTATAAGGAAGGCCTAACATGTAATCCATGGAGACAAATCCCAAGGTCGGCTAGGAGTAGGTAGAGGAGTATACAGACCTTACTTCTTGATGGTTGGTTTGGCAATGGCAAAAGCGATGCAGGATCTAATGTACTTCCCAACATCCTGACGAAGTTTCGACCAATAAAATTACTTCTGCAATACCGCCACTGTGTTCTCTACTCTGAAATGTCCAGTGACCCGACTGTAGTGCACCTCCAAAATCATCTTTCCACACTCACTTGAAGAAACACAGATGTGTCCCAGGTGGCATAACAGTGCATCTTGAAGGTGAGAATTTGGAACTTTCTTCCCTTCGAGGAGTGTCTGGTATATGTTGCCGAATTTCGGATTGCTCTTGTAAAGATGTGGCCATCCTAATGTCTCATGCCCACAGAGTCTAGCACAGTGATAAAAGCCATGACCGATGGTTGGCTAAGGAAATCATCGACGTTATTGGTGTTGCCCTTCTTATGCTTAATGTTCAAATGGAACTGTTGCATAGAGGTGGACCATTTTCGATGGCAATCGTTATGCAACTTCCCTTGTGTCTATATGAATTGTAGAGGTCGGTGGTCTGTGTGGATGATTGTTTCCTTCCCCATAATGTAATGCTTCCATTGATGCTAGGCCTGCATAATGGAATACATTTCCTTGTTGTCAGTAGGGTACTTTCAAACTGTTTTTGAAAGTGTCTCACTATGGTAAGTTATTGGATGCCCATGCTGAGTAAGGACCACACCAATAGCATAGTTAGAGGCATCTGTCTCAATCTCAAATGGTTTTTGTAGGTATGGTAATGTGAGCATTGGTGCAGAACATAGGCGATTCTTCAACTCGAAGAATGATTTTTGTTGGGTTTCTGACCAATTTTTTTTTTGTTTCACTCTGCCCTTAGTGACTTGACTTAAAGGCAAAGCGATATGAGAGAACCCCAACACGAACCTAGGGTAGAAATTGGCAAGACCCAAAAAGTTGCCGAGCTCTGTTAGAGTGGTTTCGGCTGGCCAATCCCAAATGACTTGTATCTTGGATGGGTCCACATGTACACCCTGCTCATCAATGATGTATCCCAGATATTGAACCTGGGTCAGGCCAAAGGTGCATTTCTCAAAGCGAGCACACAACTTGTGTTGTCGCAGGGTTTGAAGGCCCTGTCGAATATGGTGGAGGTGCTCTTCCCAACTTTGGCTAAAGATCAAGATCTCATTGAAATACATCACCACAAATGCATTGGTGAAGGGTCGCAAGATGTTGTCCATTAGTCTCATGACGGTTTCAGGGGCGTTCGTCAATCCAAATGGCATGACCAATCATTCGAAAAGGCCCTCCTTGGATTTGAAGGCAATATTCCACACCTCGGAGGGTTCGATAGGAACCTGATGATAAGCTAACTTCAAGTCAATCTTGCTGAAATATTTGGCCCCTTTGAGCTGGTCCAGAAGGTCATTAATCCTTGAGAATGGGTACCTATTCGAGACAGTGATCTTGTTCAGCGCCTGATAGTTAATACAGAGCCTCCAGGTCCCATCCTTCTTCTGTACCAATACCATCGGGCTCCCACAAGGTGACAAGATTGGCCTGATGTGCCCTTTCTGCAATAGTTCATGAATCTGCCTCTTGATCTCATCGTTCTCTAGAATAGAGCGTCGATAGATCGGTCCATTGGGCAGCAGCACACCCGAGGTCAGATCAATGGAGTGTTGGGTCCCTATGTTACTAGTGTAACCCCTTCTTGTTATTAGTGCAATCCCCTTATTATATTGTTGTGCCCATGTAGTCTCCATATTCTTATTATTGTGCCCCATAGAAGCCCATTATTGTTATTGTTGTGCCCTTACATTATTATTGTTATGTCGACTCTGATTATATTATGACCCCTTAGACTCCTATATATAGAAAGGAGGTCTTGTCATTTGTATCATCCACAAATTGTTCATTTGAGTAATGTAAAGGAGGTTGCCCCCTCGAAGAGGTTGATATCTAAGTCATTGATCTATCTTTTCTATCTTTTTGTGAGCTGGTTTCATAACATTTGGTATCAGAGCCTTGGATTCTAGGGTTTTGCTACTCCAAACATGTCATCGTGGAATATTTGCTATAAATTTTTCTCTACGAAGTTTCATAAGTGAAAAAAAAAACCATTTGAGCCGAAATCATTCTGAACCTCTGGTCCGAATTTTAGATCTTGTCTTGCTACATTTTTAGAGATATGGTCTCAAGAAGTTAGGGTTTTTGCAAGCTCCAGAATTCCATCTCAAACAGGTCATCGTGGCATTCTCGCTATACTTTTGTTTCTACAAAATTTTAGACTTTGAATTTAAAATTCATTTGAGCTAAAATCTTGGTGAAGCTTGGGCTCAAATTTCAAATCTTGTTTCACTATATTTTAGGAGATATGGTCCAAGACATCTAGGGTTTTTGCAAGCTCCCAAATTACATCCCAAATAGGCAACCTTGGGAAAATCGTCATAACTTTCTCCCGGAGCATCAAATTGAAATTTCGTAAGAAGTTATAGAAAGAGGAAAACTTTTACTTCTTTGTGTATCATTTTCAGGTCTGAAGGTTGAAATAGTGAAACCTGACACTTCGTAGAAGTTCGCTCTACTGAAAAAAGTATATAATTAGGTCATCTTGGGAGATTGGGCATAACTCTTTCTTGGAGAATCCAATTTCGATCATACTTGTGGCATTGGAAGGAGGATGCAGAGGGCTACTGCAGGTTGCAATTCCAAACCTTGGAGATCCGAACTTTCAGAGATACAACAGATTCAATATTAAGATCCTAAAAGCAAGAAAAGGAATGACTCGAATTAAGAAAATAGAAAGACCTAGTAATTAAAATTGGATGGATGATTTGAAGAATGCGATCGAAGCTAATATAAATAGTTTTATCTATGCCATGGAAGTTGATATCGATGGTATGAAAGAATATTGGAAGAAAGGAATGGAAGATTTGAAGAAAGACATGCTAGGTTTGAAGGAAGGTGGGACAAAGCTGCTACAAGAAAGGCCTCCTAATGGCGAAAAGGTAATAGAGGAAACTCGTGATGAGAACAAAAGTAATGTTAATCATGATTTCATAGAATCTAACGTTGGATTGAAGACCCAACATATTCCAAAGATAGATATGAGGAAGTTTGATGGCAAGGATTCCGTAACATGGATACTATAGATGGAGAAATATTTTGATCTACATAGTGTGCAAAACACACAAAAGGTACATATTGCATCTTTGTATTTAGAACCAAATCAGTTTGTATGGTATAGAGGGATTTCTTCTCGTAAACAACTTGTCGCCTGTTCAATTTTCACGGAGGAAATGATAACACATTATGAAGATACAAAGAGCAACACCCTTTTTAGCCAATTGATAAATCTAAAACAAAAGGGTTCAATGATGGAGCACATTGAGGACTTCCAAAAATTGAATATAAGGGTAAAATATTTTCCAGAGGAGCATAGGATTGATGTTTTCATAGGGAATTTAAAGGATAACATCCAACATGAGGTTCGTCTTTCGGAACCTAATTCATTGTAGAAGGCATTCAGGTTGGCAAGAAAAATGGAAAGCAAAGTTATGGCAACAAGGAAGCCTACCACTCACAACTATAAAGATGGAAGTGTTGTTTCTCCTAGCCTTTCACCACATACAAGGTTGACACCACAATAATTGGAAGAAAAAAGAGCAAAATGGCTTTGTTACAATTGTGATAGAAAATACACTAAAGGTCATAAGTATACTGAGAAGAAATTATTTACATAGATGGGGAAGAGGAGCAAGAAAAGGAAAAAAAATAATCAAAAGAAGAATATATACACTAGGAAACAATCCTAGAGAAAGAAGAAATGAATCTGACCATATCTTGTAATGCATTGAAAGGAGTTAGCACTCCTCAAACTCTCAAGATAGAAGGGCATATCAAGAAGAAAAAGGTAATAGTGTTGATTGATTCAGGTAGTACCCATAATTTTATTCATTGTAAGATAGTCAAGGAATTGAATTGCTTCCTATATCTAGCACCAGAGTGTCAAGAAATGGTTGTAGATGGAGGAAACATAAATTTCTATGGAAAGTGTGACAATATCAAGCTATCCATGGGAGAACATGTCTTGAATAGTCCAATGCTTTCCATTCCAATGGGTGGTGCAGATGTTGTACTAGGAGTCCAATGGCTACAATCTTTGGCTACGATAGCTTTTAATTTTCAATAACTTCTCTTGAATTTGTTATGGGAAGGAAAGGAAGTTGAATTAAGGGGTATCAAAGGGAAACTGAGAAATATAATCATCTCTAACATCATAATAAAGCTTATAAAGAAAGAACAACGAGGCGTAATTGCAAAATTATGTTCACTAGAGGTTCCCACATCGAAATCATCTATTTCTCCAGATCTCCAAAACATTTTGGACAATTAGTTAAAGGTATTTGAGACTCCCAAAGGCCTCACACCTATTCGTGATCATGATCATGCTATTCATTTGATTCCAGGAAGTGTTCCCCCAAAAATCAGGCCTTACAGATATCCATATGCCCAAGAGAGTGACATTGAACGTATGGTTCTAGAAATGCTAGAGGTTGGTATAATTCAACCTAGTCAAAGTTCTTTCTCTAATCCAGTGGTATTGATACACAAGAAGGATGGATCATGGCACATGTGTTCGGATTATAGGGAGCTCAACAAGCTTACTATTAAAGGTAAATTTAACATTCTTGTCATTGATGAATTATTGGATGAATTACATGTAGCAATTTACTTCACCAAGTTGGATCTTCATTCAGGATATCATCAAATTAGAATGAAGAATGGAGACATTCCAAAAACAACATTTAGAACTCATGAGGGTCATTATGAATTTTTGGTCTTTCCTTTTGGCCTTTCCAATGCACCTTCTACATTTCAAGGTTTGATGAATTCCATTTTAAAACAAAAGATTGGTACTATGTCATACAAATTGGAGCTTCTGCATCTTCCTGAGTCCACCTAGTTTTCCATGTTTTGTGCTTAAAGAAGGTTATAGGTGAGAAGGTCCTAGTTGAAACAATATTTCTGGAACTTGACAAGGAAGGAAAAATCATATTAGAACCTGCAGAAGTCACAAAAACAAGAACCCAATAGCTACAAAATCGATCAATTTCAAAGTATCTCACCAAGTGGATGAACTTTCCCACTGAAGATTCCACATGGGAGGACAAGAATTTTATACAGAAGCATCCAGAACTACTCAAGCGTTTAGGACAACACTTTTTGAAGGAGAGATGCATGTTAGGTCCCTATACTACTAGTGTAACCCCTTATTGTTATTAGTGAAACCCCCTTATCGATCAATTTCAGAGTATCTCATCAGGTGGAAGAACTTTCCCACTAAAGATTCCACATGGGAGGACGAGAATTTTATACAAAAGCATCTAGAACTACTCAAGCATTGATGACAACACTTTTTGAAGGAGAGGGGCATGTTAGGTCCCTATACTACTAGTGTAACCCCTTATTGCTATTAGTGAAACCCCTTTATTATATTGTTGTGCCCATGTAGTCCCCATATTGTCATTATTGTGCCCCATAGAAGCCCACTATTGTTATTGTTGTGCCCTTACATTATTATTGTTATGTCGACTCTGATTATATTATGACCCTTAGACTCCTATATATAGGAAAGGAGTCTTGTCATTTGTATATCCAAGAATTGTTCATTTGTGTAATGTAAAGGAGGTTTCCCCCTTGAAGAGGTTGATTTCTAAGTCGTTGATCTATATTTTCTATTTTTTTATGAGTTGGTTTCACAACATGCAGTGCTTGACCTCACAGTGCAAAGGTACCCTTGTGGATGAGGCGAAAATATCCCTGTACTCCTCCATGACCTTGTCCATCTGTTTTTGATGTGTAGAGGAGCCCTACCTAGAATCCATGGCCACAACCTTCTTCTTGCCCTGAGGGCGAATAATAAGGAACAAAAAATTTCTATTCTGGGAAATGATCTTACTGCATTGCTTTGCAGTGATCAAAGAGATGGCAGTAGGTGGGGCTACATCTGGTATCCTATACAACTTATTAGCCAAATTAATAATCATAGAGTGAGTTCTAGACTTATATATAACATGTTGCTTCCACAAGTATGGTTGTCCTAACAATACATCACAAACTTCAAGAGGAACAACGTCACACATTACCTCATCCATGGAGGGCTTGATGTTATAGGGAAGGTGGAACTGTTGGTTAATGCGAAGCTCTCATCCTTGGTGAAGCCACTCGATGGTGTATGACTGTGGATGTGTTGTAGTCTTTAGGCCCATCCACTTCACAACCTTTGTTGAAATGAGTTTCTTTTGGTTCCCGTTGTTGATAATGAACTGCAACGGAGAACCCTTCAAGCCACATTTGTGAGTGGAAGAGGCATTCCCCCTCCTCTTTATATTTAGACCCAATCTTCTGGATCTTGGTGGTGGCCATAGTGGCACTGGGCTCCGCATCAATGATCTGCTTCCCTTTGTCAGTTCCCTTATCCGGTTCTGATTCAAAGTCGGAACTTGCATATGATTCAGAAGCCTTCAGCTCGACCACCAGTGACTGCTTGGCCCAACACTCACTTGTATTGTGAGTGGAGCTGTTATGGAACTCACACCATTTTCCTGTGTCCTTCTTCATCTTAGTGGTGTCATTCTTTGCTTGTGTCTTTGGCAGGTTGTCCAAGGTAGCCCCACCTTGGCTTAGGCCTTTGTTCTGTTGTTTGGGGGCGCTTTTTCCTTGCTTTGGATTTTTAGATCCAAAGTCCTGCTTCTTTTGTTTAAACTTTTGCTCAATCTTGACAGTGTACCGATACGTCGTACCGAGCGAGAAAATGTCCAGGAACTCCATCTTGTCCTGGATGTACTTGTGTAGATAGTCGCGGTACTTGAGCACCAAATGTCACTCAGTATCCCTGATACCCAGCTTTGTGCGAAGGGTAAGGAAAATATTTGTGAACTCTAGCACATCTTGGTCCCTTCCCTACCATAGCGTGGTCCACTTTATGTATTTGTCTTCATAAATCTTGACAGGGTAATATTGTTCCTTGATGGTGTCTTAGAAATATTTCCAAGTAGGTGTGGCTGAAAATAGTGAGGGTTCACTCTCGTCCTTTTGTTCACAGTATATTTCCCGCCAGTCCATGACGTGTGGGGTGCCTTTGAGAAGTGCAAAAGTAATATTTTCCTGATTGAAAAAGTCATGAACTGAAAAATATCCTTCCAATAGATTTAACCATTTATCCATAATTTATGCATCTATTAGGCCTTCAAATATTATAATATTGAAGTTAACTTGTACCTTAAAAGGAGTGGTGCCTCCAGAGTGGTTGTTGGATGAAGATGCATCGCCTGTGGGTATCCGTCAAAGGATCTGGGCAAATTTATCCATCATCGAGTCCCTTTGTCACTCAAGGGATTCCTCAAGCAACATTTTGAAAGGATCTCTTGCCCCCTCATATTTATTTTCTTCCACCATGGGAGGTCATCGAGTTTTTCAAGGTTAATCTTGCAATGGTTCAACCAGATCAGACCCTAACTCCTTATACCCTGACCTCATTAGGGACATGCTCTTATACCACTAATATGAACTTAAACAGGAATGCAAAAACTTACATATATAACCATAAACACATAGATGTAGCCAAAAAACACTTCATTTCATTAATATAAAAATATTTAACTATGCTTACAAACAGAATGGAAATAAGGTAGCTCAGGCGATGGTAGCTTATCTATGAGAAGAGATGCCATGGCTAAATGTCTTTGAACTTTGTTACAATGGGGCTCATGGGTCTATTTATTATTGGAAAACATGAGAAACCCCTAAACAACCAAAAACCTAACCCCAAAAGATGTAACACCAAGAGTTTGTGGGCCCCGTTGGGGTTAGTTGGGCAGCCAACTTCCCGAGGTCATAACTTGGTCTTATTATCTCCATTTGGCACGTACAATACCTTGTTGGAAAGCTCTCACCGAGTACTATTGGTTTCGTCATAGGATCTCAACGATGGTTGTGTCTCTATTCCGGACCCCAAAAAGATGTTTTTTCGGGGGTCAAAACTGCTCTGAAAGTTTAGGACCCGAAAAACTGCTAAAAATAGTAAATGCTAAAATGAACAAGGACACTGATGAAACTAACTAGGGGTTTAAGTGGAATAGGTGGGAGGCCACCAATATCCACCTAGATCAACATAGTATGGACTGTGGTATGTTAGGAGTAAAGGTTTCAATCTAAAGGCCTACATAGATGCAGATTGGGCTGGAAGTTTTGATGATAGGAAGAGTACTTCTGGTGCAGCGCTCTTTTTGGGTGAATGCTTGGTATTGTGGATCACTAAGAAACAAGGCTCTATCTCTTTATTGATTTCTAAAGTAGAATATATTTTTGTTGCTACCTGTTGTACACAGATTCTATGGGTGAATAAAACCTTAAAGGATATATAAGTAGAGTTGTCTAATCCCATTCCATTAATTTGTGACAACATTAGTGCAATCAACATCTAAAAAAATCTAGCCATGCATTCAAAAACCAAACATAGTCCTATCAATTATCATTTCTTTAGGGAACAAGTTGCAGCCAACATTATTAAACTTGTATATGTACCCACTAAAGAGCAACAGGCAGATATATTTACCAAGCCACTGACAAGGGAACCATTTGAGTATATGAGGTAGTAGATAGGAATTGCAACTCCCCCCTCCAAATGACTTCATTTTGATAGGTGGTGGCAGCTACTCAGTAGGCATAATTCATCAAGGTAGGCTGCATTGGTTCAGCAGGAGTGCAAGTGAAGTTTTCTTTGCCACTAATGTCAAAAGGGGAGAAGATTGGCATCAGAGCATACCATGCCAAGCCTAATGGGGAGTCTGCAATGTTTCCATCAATGCCAAAGGGGGAGATTGATGTAAATTTTATGGTATGTAGGTGGTTGTTTGTGTAAGTGTTGGCATTGATGTCAAACAAGGCTCAGCCTGATGATTGGGCTTCATGTCGTAGTGGTTGTGATTTCAGTTGTGTAGAGACTTAGGATCCATCCTTGAGGTAGCAAATGGGCTCAAAGTTCAATTAGATCCCCTCTATTGGATAATACTTAGAATAAGATTTCCAACAGTATGTGGAAGTACCAGAATGGACTTTTGGATCAAAAGTTAGAGCTAGTTGAAGTTTTGTCTCTCCAAACCAGAAGACAAAAGAAAATGGTTTGGTGTCCCTCTTACACGTGTCCACTCGGAGGTCTCGTCATATCACACATCAATGTTTGGAGGTTCTAAGAAGCAGCACAAAACGATTTTGAATCGCCAAATAGCGATTAGCAATATCGCTTGTCAGAGGTCCCAACATATCAATAATAAGAAGACTCCAAGGTGTGGCACAAAAAACTAAGGCATTCGCCAATTAGCAACTTGCGATCTTACATGTCGGAGGTCCCAACATATCAAAAATTAGAAGACTCCAAGGTGTGGCGCAAATAGCTAAGGAATTCATTGATTTACAACTTGCGATTTTGCATGTCGTAGGTCGCGACATATCGGTAATCGGAGGACTCTATGGTGCGGCGCAATAGCTAAGGAAATTCGTCGATCAGCACATGTAGATTGAGTTAAATAAGCCAGGACAGTGCATCCTTTGTTAAATCATCGGGAGAGTCGAAAGAGAAATTTACAAAGGAATTTAATGAAAAACAAGGGTAGGTTAGGCCCCTTTCTCTCTCCTCCAAGCAAGACACACGGAGGAATCTGATTGGGTCCAATAATGAGAGATGGCAATCCAAATGAGTTCTAATGTGAACACATGGCAAGATCTTATTGGTTCCGATAACACAAAGTGGCGCTGACATCAGCATGACGTGGCGGTATGGAGGGACATGTGGTAGGCCGTTTTGGTGTTTTGAGGCAACCTAATGGGCCGTATTTAGGAGACATGCATCACCAGTCAGAAGATGCACGTGGCGGTGATGATGTCACATAAGAAACAGTGATCAGAGGTTTGCGATGGTTGGCACATTGGCCATAATGGGGAATCACTGATTTGAGGGCTAACAGGTGGTCAAGAAGTCTTAACGAACCGAAGGCTAGGGCTTAGCAGAGGAGCCTATCAACAATCGACAATCGACGATTTATGGTTACTAGCATAAGGAGTAACAGGTAAAAATCCCCGATAAAAGGGCCTCATTGGTATTAAGTGCCTGTGTTTGAAACAAACATGAAATCGAAGTCAAAGGGGATAACAAATGAAATATAGGCCCCATGGAGAGTCTGGAGGTCTTAGCGCCTTGAAGATGAGCCCTCGGTCACCGCCCTTTGTCTTATGATAGAAGTTTGATAAGGGTCGAATCAAAAGGGGTGGACATAATTGGAGGTCGACAATCGACTATTTTGTAGTGTTACATCACTACACAACACCACGATGAAAATATCTTATATGATGGTATAGGTAGCCATTAAAGATGTATGAATCGGTAGTTTTGGTCTTGAATGCAGAACAATAAGGTTGATGGCCGAAGATTTCCCATGTATGCATTGTAAATATAAATGAAGAACAAAGACTCCATGAGGCTGTATAGCTAGATCTCTGCAAGCCATAAATATGCATGGGGAGTCTCTATGACATGTTTAAGGGGATTAAAATTAAATACACAACATGAGGAGTCAGTAGTGAGACCGAGAAGTGATCATCGCCCATTCTTATGATTTTAATGCAACAACAGAATTGGAGAAAGCGTGAAACAACAAAAGAATGGGGTGTCATGCCAAGGTACATGTTTAGGCAGAGTTGATGGTGACAATGGATATATCGAGCCTAGCATATCACTAGAGAAAAAGTCAGAACCTCCATTGAGCTGGTGGGATTGAGTGGGCATATGTGTGAGAGAGCAAAGCAGTGAGCTTGTGCATCTAAACAATGTGTTGCAAGGGTAGTATTGAGTTGAAGTTAATGGAGAGCCTTGGACAATGAGAGTAGAGAACAGAGGAAGTGTTTACGTGAGTAGCAAGAGGAGGTCTGCCACAAGTGTTCAGAAAGCAGAGCGCAGAATTTGAATCTGCAGATAGCCATTAGTTGGTATTTTACTTGTAAAATTGTATGCCTCTATTTTCATTTTGAAACTTGTATGAAATAATAGAACAGTGGTAGTGGACGGTTGGTTCCTGCATACTTAAGAGGTTGGTGCCTCTTGGCAAGTTGGTGCCTACTAAACAAAGAAATTAGTGCCTCTTGGTAAGTTGGTGCTTGCTAAACAAAGGGGGTCGGTGCTTGTAGTGAGTGGGTGCTCAGAAACAAACATATATCATTAAGTTGGTGCTTAATTTACATCATAAAACAAACAACAAAATTGTTGGTTTTTCCCTTTGGGTTTTCACGTGAAAACACTGTGTCAAATGTGTGCTTCTCATGATATTTTCATTTGAGTATGTGTGTCTAAACGTTTATTGATTTACTTATTCATGAATGAATGCACTCACATATGAAAGAACATAAGAAGGAACTATAAACATAGTAAGAAAAGAAAATTAACAGTTTCTTAAATTACTGATTCACCCCCCCCCCCCCCCCCCTCAGCAATTCCTTATTCCAACAAATATTTTATGGGGATTGAGCTTTGTTACTCCACCCTTGTGTTTATATCCAATCTGCGACTGTCTCCCCAGTCTAGTTTGTTGTATGTGGTAACCTTAGTGACCATAATCTTAGGGCTTTTATCAAAGGTGACGGGTGGGGGGGAAGTCCCTGTTATACCTAGAACAAACATTGGCTATACTCACTTGGGAATTCTTGGACAACGCTTCACTTGAGATGGTATATGTGAAGTTACTTACACCAAGTCGTGACCATTAAGCAGGTTGTTAGCGTAATTGGTTCCACTCGCTCTATTCTAGCCCCTTTTCACATTGATTTATATGACATTTGGTTTCATCACCAACTAGTGATTTCGTTATGAAATGGGTTTTTGTATGGTTTGACTCCTTATATTTGTTATCATGCGTTATCTTGTTTGTTTTACTTTTTAGTGAGACCTTAGGTGTGAATTGTGAATTGTGAATTTGAATTGTTAAATATTATTAAAATCCTTAATTAAATTCACTATTGTATGTTTACCTTAACGTTATCATAGAATGCAAGGTTTACCCCTGAGTTTACACCTAGTAAATTGAACAATGCAAAACCAGAAAAATCTAAAACTACAAAACCTAGAACATCAGAACAACCCGAAACGTATTCACGTATTGTTACAGAACCTGAGATTACAAAATCTAAAATGTTACATATTGAAGAGGTAAAAAAATGAAAAAAAAAAAAAATAATAAATAATAAATAAATAAATATAAAATAATAAATAAAATAAAAAATAAAAATAAAAATAAAAATAAAAATAAAATAGAAATAAAATAAAAATAAAATAAAATAAAATAAAAAATAAAATAAAAATAAATAAAATAAAATAACATAAATAAATAAAAAATCGAAGTCCCGAACCTAAAGTAATTAAATATGAGATTTTACAACTTGAAGTAATTAAACTGAAACTTCTTAACCAGAGTTACATTTACCTGAAGAAGCAAAACTTATTGATCCAAGAACTCCAGTAACTTATATATCTCCTTAATTAGTTTTAGTATCTACCTCTCTTACTATTATATTTCTCGAAACTGTGACATTAAGTACTGAAGGAGACAATCTTCCACTTGATCTGTTGAGCATAGAGGAGATTACTTAAGAATTTGATCTTAATAACCCTCCCTTTACTAGAGTTAAAGAACCTCATCTTATTCAACTAGCATCTCCTTTATAACAAATTCCTTGGTATCGAGCTCTGCTTAGTTCTCCAATACCTACTTGGGTTACTCCAGCTAAAAGAGTACCCATGTTATGCACTCCTTCATCTTTTACATCAATTCCAACCATGACTAAGTCTACATCATAAAGTAAAACTTTATCTACTCTCTTAAGTGGACCCTTTGAGTCAAGTAAGACTTCCATGTTATTGGACCTCTTGATTTCTATCTTTATGGTGGACCTTTTGTACTTGCTAGTTATCAGTCACTAAGTGGGGTCTTTTTAGGAGCCACTAGTGGCCCTTCCTTTCCCCAATTTCCCACTTGGTCTTCAAAACTTCCATCTAGTTCATCTCCAACAACCATTGTTCAAACTACCCAAACAATAATTACCTCACAAACTTTCGTACCTCGGGTACAACCAGGATTAGATCAATAGCTTATTTTATTTTTAGTATCTGGTGGTATAGGATTTCAACAACAATCCCTCACGGGATCTTATCCTACCGAGGGGAAATCCTCTTATGGTCCTTATTTCCCATAAGAGAGAAGCCTTTTGTTGGGGTATATCCTCCACCTGGGGGGAACCTACTATTAGATCTTACCAATCTCCTAATCAAACACCTCAGGCAATTTTACCACAACCTACTGGAACTTAACCTTTTACTGGTGCCCCATTCCCTGGAATGGTTGGTACTCCTTGGAAGGCTTGCTTAAGTAAGTATGCCTCAGATTCCCTCTGGTCAACCCGTTCAAGGTTTACTAAAGATTCCCTTTGGTCAACTTGTCTAGGAAATACCTCAAATTCCTTCTCGTCAACCTATTCAAGCTGCATTGCAGGCTCCTATTGGTCAACCTATGTAAGCTACACCTCAAATACCCATTGGGAAATCTATTCAAGTTGTACCTCAAATGCCATGTCAAGATTATCCTCAAATACAAATAGGTCAACCTGTCCAAGGAGTTCCACTTACGACTCAACCTACTCTAGGTTACCCTGGATTTCCTCCTCCAACTTATCTTGGGTATCCTCCTCTAACAGTTGGAATTTATCCATAAGGTTATCAATACCCTCAACCTGAATTTAACTGGAAGTTACCATTCATTTATAAATTGGATTTACCAGATTTAACTCGGCTTACCAATGATCTAATTTATCATCATCTGTTATGATCGCTTCTTCTTGTAAAGTTACCAAGTGACATACCGAAGTTTGATGGTAAGCCTAGGGAAGACCCATCTAATCATGTGATGAATTATCATTTATGGTGTTCATCTAACCTGCTAAATTATGATTCCATTTGACTTCATCTTTTCCAGAGGACTCTTACTAGTCCGACATCCAAGGGGTATATCGAACTACCACAAGCATCCTTTGGTAACTTCAACTCTTTGACAACAACAGTTTTAATGCATTTTCAACTACCAATCTGATATGAAATTAGTATGGAACTTTTAACTTCATTACAATTTTCAGACTCCACACACATCTTTGATCATATACATGAATGGATACGATGTCATTGTTTAGTGAAAGCTTACATTCCGAATTAGTTATTAGTGGAATGGTTTGTATAATCATTACTTCCCACTATTATGGAAGATGTTTCCAAAGGTGAGTTTTTAACAAGGAGCATATTATTCCCTGACAATCCAGTCAGAAAATAAATTTCTTCTATTTCAATTGTCAGGGTATGAGATCTAATTTGAAAATGTTTCTCATTGATATTCCATGCCCTTACCAAGAAATCCAAGAGCTCTAACTGAGATCTCATGCTAGGATTTAAGAAAAAATTGGCCAATCGACATCATCTCAGTGCTAACATGGTGTTTGGGTCAATGGCTGCTATGAAATCTTAAGCCTCATGTTGTCTTTCTCTCCATTCGACCACCATGATGGATCAAAATTTTGTTAAAAGTAAAGGGGAAACTGTTAGATCACAAGAATTTGGAAATTTCGAAGTGATTTCATGAGAACTTTTTAAATTTTTATGTGTTTTCTACCCATCGCGCCTATTTTTTAGAACAAAGTGATGTCATCATGGGTTTTCTCTTCAGATTCACGACCATCGCGAGGTTGAAGAGAAAACGTGTGATGGTTATACAACGTAACCTAAGTTTCTTAACAAGGTCAAATCCATAATTTTAATTGTTAAAAATGAAGAATAAAACCATGAAAATGAAGAGGATGGAGAGAGCTCTTACCTAGAAGAAACGACGTCTGAAATCGTCCACTGGATTGATCGCAATATGCTCCAAAAGATTGAGGGTAAAAAGGGATTTTTAGCTTTGCAATTGGTAAAAAAATCAAATGGTAAAACTATACGGAAATGGTATCTGTAAAGCTCTTTTCTAACTCTCTAAACATGAAAAGATAACCGAGTAAACTTGTTTGATTCACACTCGTTAAAATATATGAAGAAATGTTTACCTAGTATAACCCTTTTCTGGATTGAGTAAATTATTTACAAAAAATGAATACTTTAGTCAGTCATGACTAAAAGAGTTCTCTCTTGTATTATTTTATACATTTTCAACCTCGAGAGACTAAATTTACGAAAAAAGACCTTATGGAGTTTCATTTTTATTTCTTTTTAAAACTCTCTAAACGTGAAAATGAAGTCAATTTACCCCTTCATTAGACTCGTAAAATGTAAAAAAAGTAGGACTCATCAATCATGATGAATCCAAGCCACTCCTTCCTAGGGTTCGTTAAAATTACTCCAAAGGATGAGCTTATATGACAAGCATATGTCATCCTCCTCAAGCTTGTGTAAAAATAAAGAGGTGCTTGCCAAAAATGGCAGGGGAATGGGGAATAAATATTTATCTTTTGTATTTGAGAAGGCAGTATGTTGCTCTTGAACATGACACTCTGTCACTTTTTTATGTCAAGGTTGGGAAATCCATTTGCCTCTCATTTGATCATACCTCAGTGAAAGTCTTCATATTGGTTTCTGGTCCTATTTTGAGTCAAATGTCGCCAAGTCAATTGTCATGTCACCAATATGTTCAATAGATGTCCAACTTAGTTAAAATCGCTTTACAGTATTTAAAGCCTTCTATCGCATCAACCATCCCTGGAAACTTGATATTTATTCTGTGTCATAGGCCCTCTTGTGATGGATCACTTCCTATCAACTTTAGCACAACCTCTAGGAAGTTGATAAAAAAACCCCCTTTTAGTACCTTGGAGCATGCATGCCTCAATGGCAAGCTTCCTCACTTTCAACAACATGTTCTCATCATGTACCTACAATCGGATGATTATATGTGTGTTCAAATTCAAATAATTTATTCACACCTCATAGATTGTATTAGAGTACCTTGAAGGCCATTTTTATTATTGGTGGTTTTTCTCTGTTAATGATCCTCATCAATGGCCCGTAATTAGATGGTTTCTACCATGTTCGACTTCAAGACATTTATTCACATGGTTAGATTTGTACTGTGGATGGATAGAGATGAAGACCCTAGATCTTGTTTGATACATCTGGGATGCATGGATTTTTTAGTATTCATGATTGTAACATGGATCCACAATGTATACATGGTGGCCATGACCTCATTTTTATATGGATCTTTGCATATTTCCGTACTTTACTTTTGAGATACTTGTACTTTGAGTATAGGAACGCCTAATTCAGTGATGATCATATGATGATATTCTATTGTAATTCCTTGATTGTTGACTTGCAGGTCTCCAACCAATGACTCTTTAATTCCAATACTTCAGCCATTATATCCTTCTTGGCTTTATACTTCAGGGGAAATCTGTTACACATCAATTTGTCACATCCATGCAAATGATGCAAAATCCAAATATTTCATTATCTAATGAACTATTGTCATGAATCCCTGGTAAATATGGAAGAAATAACTCTCTATGAAGTATAAGAATCTTGGATTAAATACTTTAAAAACCTTAATTTTGGAGATTATCATGGGTCCTCAATTCACAGCCTATGATTTCACATGTTGCAGAGTAAACAGAGAGTGTTGTCATCGCAGTTTTCCTTTGTTAAAGTTGTGACAATCTTCTTCCAGAGGTATAAAAAAAAAAAAAAAAGGTAAAAGAATATTCCTATTCTAGAAGCCTCGAGATTGGTATCTATTCAAAAGTAGTGGAGATTGGGATCAAGCTCTTTCTATCTTGGACTCCCTTCCTACCATAGTGGATCCATCCCCTTCATTGTGGATCTATCTCCTCTCTTTATGGTTTTCTCAACTTCCACTCTTTCCCTATAAGTACAAAGCACTCAAAGATAATTGGGTTGCCATGTTTTACTTTTTAACTATACTTACATGTTGTCCAAATATCTATTGGAGACATTAAGATTGCAAGGGTTGGTATTGAGGATCATTGGAAGGAGGCTTCCATCATCAAGGCATGGTTGTAATTCTCCTTTTCTTCATTCTTAATACAAATATATGTTTCTTTCACACTCTCATTTATCATGATGTGCGTTGTAACATTCCTCAATCACTTACATAGTTTATGATTAAATATTTGATGTATTATATATATATATGTATATATATAATTATATATATATATATATATATATATATATATATATATATAATCTATATAATCTATTCTACTATATATGTATATGTATATGTATATGTATATATCTATATGTAGATATATATATATATATATATATATATATATATATATTATATATATATATATATATATATATATATATATATATATATATATATGTATTATGTATATTATATGTATATGTATATATCTATATGTATACACACAACACATATATATATAATATATATATATATATTTTCTTTGGAGGTCTCTTCTTAGAGCATTGAGAAAAAGGTAAAAATATACAAAGGACAACAAAGAGGACCATCATCAAGCATTTTGGAAAAATGTATGAGCTATGCATTCCACTTACATATATGATTTAATGATAAATTAGGAATGTTTTCATGTATTTTTTTGTTTGTTTCGAATTGGTCTCCAATTCTAGGGAGGTTTTTCCTATCAACAGGTTAAGATTTGTCCGCCAAATAGTGACCCTAGTGTTTTTTAACACAGTTGGAAAATTACTAAAACCTATTATGTAAATATGTCTACAAAAAATTCTCATTGAAAAGACTATTATTTGCCAATATATTGCATTAATCTCATAGACTTGGAAACCAACTTCAATGGTAGAATATGTTATGCAAATTTTTATCACACATTAATGTTTACACAAGAGATATCTATATGTCATATGGTTATTATTCTTGGCCTAGGAAGTGACACACATTATTCTATTCTACAACATACATAGTATTATAGTTATAGCCACTAGTCCACATCATTCTACCATACACAGTACTGAAAGTTGGAACCCATACACACAATATAGACATATTTGGGTGTCACAATTAATAAGATACTTGGTAGTATGGAAATGAGGGTGGGAACTAGGACATAGTCACTAATTCTCCTCCCAACCACTAACAAACTGCCAATACAGTTGTCACCCCATAACTTATGAATACTATCCCAATGAACAAACCTCCAGATGTACCAGGGATTCTAGAGGCCTTATCTTACCTCCATCCTTCTGGCGTAAAAATATTCAGTTTTATGCTAGTATAGGTAATCCAGAGGTAAGCCTCCTCCAACCATCAGCCAATGAGGGACTCCAAAGGTAAGAACCTCCACCCTTAGATTGATACAACAGTAACTCCACCCTGTATAGGGACTCTAGAGTATATTGAAATCTGAAAACTCATTAACGAAGGCTAGTTTAGGGAAGCCAGAGGCCTCTAGCCATTATCGAATGAGGGACTCCATAGATGAAAACCTCCACCCTTAGTCAATTCAGATATCTCCAAGAATATAAATAATAGCCTCATTTTCGGAATCCATGGTTACTATGCATTATTGTGAGATATGAAGGTTAATCTAGGAGTTCTCACTCTAACCCATCTAGAAGAAACTAAGCCAAACAAGGATGGCTACAAGGTTCTCGCACTTTGCAAGGTGCAGTGAATCAAGTTATAGCATCACTGAAACTTAGCTCTAGCTATTCTCTACTAAAGGAAGGTATGAATTCCTCATAGTCAATTCACACAAGAGCACATAAAATAGAGTCAGAAATTAGAATCACATTCATGGTCTTATATTTTTCTATTTAAAAGCATATGTCTTTGCCAATATGGGTTTATGAACACAGTGACTATGCCCTAATGTATGGATACTAAATAAGTGCAAAAATAGCAAGAGATCTAACACAATAGACATGGAAAGTAAATCTCAACAACATCTCAGTTACTAACCTCTAGTGTCACGATCCTTAATATGGCACAAGTTTAACCTGTTGTACTTGCAGTGCAGAGCATGCAATAACCAAACTCATGTGTTCTCCCTTCCTTGCAATCAAATTCCCTTGGTTTTGTTCCTCAAAATTTTATCCCTGTCACTAACTCATTCTCTCTTTTTCTTTCTTTCTCCATCACTCTCTTCTTCTTCTTGTTATTTGTGCCCCCTCTTGTTTTGAATCCCCTTCTTTTTATACTATCTAAATACTACCTTTAGTTAGTTATGGCCCAACCCCTCTAGACCAACCAGAGGTGACCCCCTATCCATTCTGGCCTTGTCACTACTAATCAGTTTTGTAGGCCAATCAATTTCCTACCATTTGGCCCCTTTTTCCCTCCTTACCTGCCATCTTCCATCTTTCCAGGACCTATTGTAGAATCAACAAAGTGTGAAGAAAAATCTTGTCCACCATGTGTCAATAATCTTATGAATATCTACATATGTGTATTTTTTAAAGGATATTTAACAACATATCCATAAATATTTCGAGCTATGAGAACACTAATGCTTGCGAGCATATAGAAACTTGTTAGATCTTGGTGTTGAAATAATACAACATATAACAGACATTCATACATAACAAATCATAATGGCTGACAAAAGATTTGGCTTATGGGTCATTACCCTAATCCTCCTTCTATGTTGTTATCAGTATTTCCATCGTTTCTTTTTTTAGGTCTTAGTTGGTGTCTTGAATTGGATTAGTTACTAAGGATATTTCCATTTTGGCCTCCCTTTGCTCTTTAACTCCCTATTTTGCCTATGTTTTGCCTTTCATAAAAGCGCTGCTCCTCCTGGTTTTGGCAGTCTAAAAGCGCTCCTCTCTCATACCTATGATTAAGGGTAATGGTCTTCACTGCTATGTAAATTGAAGCCAAAGGTGGTGTGATGCGGTTGCTTCCTGGTATTGAAGTGTTAAAACAAAATTTGTGTTGAATTTTTTGAGGACTGAACACTGCTGGTGAATGCTGGTCGAAACTCTAGTGATCAAGTTGTGATATCTCTGGCCTGAATTTCTTCAAAGCGTAGTTGTTCAAAGCTTGAAGCCATAGAAACCTACATCAATTTTTGGAAGCCATGTTGACACTGTTTCATTATGCTGCGATTTTTTTAATGGTGGTGCGTTGAATTGAAGGCTACTAGAATACGAGTGTTGAATGTATGTTACGGAGCCTTGAACTTCTTGATTGGTACGAAAACTATGCATTGGAACCTTGAATAAGTGAAGAGCATATAGTGATGGCACATACCTTACAACAGTTTAGATGGTATCCTTGAAATTGTTTGGCTAGATTAGAGCGGGATCATTCAGGTTCAACCATTGGGTGCATTGCCGTGGAAGAAAAAATTGACATAGATGCATATTTGTGAGAATTTGCAACTCACTAAGGTACTAATCTCTTCAATTTTCCATAAATAATTGTGCCATGAGATAAATTTGCAATTGCAAATCTCAAGAGTGAAGTTCCAGAGATATTGGGGCACACTTCTCCTTCTATTGGTGTCCGAAATTCCTGCGGTGAAATAAGGGTCAAATTGCATTGTGGAAAGGGCTATTAGAGGCTAAATTGAGGGTGTATAGTCCACAATAATTGCCGAATTAAAGCCTGAGAAGAATAATTAAGTGTGTGTTTATTGGTTTGGTAACAACGTATATTGGTATGCGTTTGTCGGAACCTGCATTATATACACATCTTTGAATGAACTCATTGCTACAAATCATGCATATGACTATTTGCAACTGTAAAAAATGGTGCGTGTATGTTTGAAAGTAATTGGAACTCTTTTTGGTTTGACGCGACTGTTGGAAGAAAGGAGAGGAATCTAGGAACTAGCGGTGATAGTAATAATGCCACATGAATATGATTCTGTCTTTTTATTCAGTGTTGTGCGTTTAATGCATGTGAATAATATCACTGACAGTCTCATAATTCAACAACCTCCAGTGCATTTGAAACATTATTTTCAAGTCGCAACTTGTCATCACGTTAATTGTGGAGTTTTTAATTCAAAACTACAGGTTCAAAAGTTGTTGTTCAGCTTTTATGTTCTGAGGAATTTCGTGTATATCAGTTATTGAGGTTAATTTGACTCTAGTAAGCATGTTCAAGTCATAATTGAAACAAAGAGCAGCTCGATATGTGATATTGGTTGTAGAAATAGAGTGTAGGGTATAATAGTTCTGTGTCTTGCATAGCTTTCATGTGTGTTAGCGATCATACTCTTTGCTACTCGCAGTGATGAACACTAATCTTGAACTATGGTTGATCACTGACTTGTAAATATGACCTCCTACCATCATTGAAGCAGTCCTGGCATGCACATTGAGTGTAGTTGTACATGTTGTTCAAAACTTGGTAGTAAGTGTGGAATGTATTGATGTATTATGCTGATGTGTTGATGTTGTTCAAAACTATGCAGATTCTCCTTGGCTTAGAGGGTACAATTCTTTAAGAAATATGCACGATTCATTGCAGAGGTTTTACAAAGGAAGGGGGCATTTACAGGTTGTAGTTGTCCCTAATTAATAACAACCAGTTAGAGGGGTCCCCTTAGCACAAAAAGAGGAGCACTTTGAAGAAGCAACACGGGGTCACCAACTGATATCATTAATATTCCATGAGTTGAGGGTTAGAGCAAGTTTTGGAGGGTCGTGGTAGTCTGAAATATAGTGAAATCAGCCCATACTCCTCGCAGTTTACAAATAGAACTAAGGTACCTATTGTGGGAGGTTCATACTTGTGTTTTAGAGCTGGAAAGTGGCAGAGAATAGAGGAACACAACTTTAGTGTAAGTTTGGGTGTGATTTGGGCCAGCAACAGTCATCTACAGCCACCCATATTTCCAGACTCATACAAATAAAAATAGGACAGCTTGTACACATAATTGAAAAGTTTAGTAAGTATAATTTTGCACAAAGCTATATTTAATAGTTTTAAATGAAAAGTCACTTGGGTGACAATAGGGAAAGGAAAAGGAGAGTACCCCTTCTGTTAAAAGTGCCAGATTCAGGCACTGCCCACGGCAGTCCAATACTTTTGGTTTGATCTATTCTTTCCAATCAACATATTAATTGAGGTTTCTATAATTTATATATTAGCAGGGATTGTTGTTGCATATTATACTTCACAAATATATGCATATTTAAGAAGACAATTGCAAGCTGTTGTATCATCCAATTGTAGTGACATTGTATTGTGAGTGGGTGTTGATTCTTGGTTCATAGTTGTGATCAATGTTGGAAGTGTAAGTTTGATATGTTGAGAAAAATAGCTAAAATTGATGATGCATTAGAGTTGTTGAATAACCTCATTCATTCCACTATTCATGATATGGTAAAAATTAGAGAAAATGGTCTCTCTAATATTCGAACTTGTCTACAAAATGCACAAGAGAAAATTGAATTTTTTCAGCTTGAATCTCAACTACAACATGAAGAATTACAGCAGCGGAGTCATCATTCTGGACCTGTTTCTATTCAAAAGATTAAAACAAACTCCCATAAACAGCAAGGCAATAATGTTACAATTGATTCAGATCCAGTGCCTAATAAAGCAACACTTGTACATGCTGATGCAGAAATTCAGTTTTCACTTCCCAAGCCCACCATGAGACCTTGGGAAGAGCTTGTCCATAACAAGCATAGAACTGGTCTTGGATATGAGAAGGACTTGTCCTTTCATATTCCAGACTACTCAAAGCCCATTCAGTTTCAAAGTGCCGAATTCCTTCATGACAGTTCACCTCCAGCTGTTCCAGATTTTGCCCCTCTTCCACAATAACAGATTGTGAAATGCCAACACTGTAACCAAGTTGGCCATCTGAAAGATCACTATTTTGATATTCATCCATGTAAGCACTGTCATAAAACTAGTCATTCTTCAAAAGATGCCTTAGAAACAAACCTCCTGCAAGAACAAAGATTCATCTTGGATGGATTACTTCTTGGCAATGGGCATCAACAGCCAAGAAGATATTTAAGTCACATGTCAGAACTTGTTCAAGAGTATTGAACAATCTTGCAATTGAGTTTTCTCCATCATCTCACCTTGTATCTGACAGGGGGGTGGAAATGATGGTCATCTACAAGCTTCAAAGCCACATCAAGCGAGCCTGAGCCACAACCTGCCATACCAGATTCAGAGTTGTAGCCAGAGACAAAGATGCCCCTGAGCATGCCTTCAGTTGGTAATTTGGGACACTTACTCTAGCAGAAGATTTTAGCTTCTTGCCAGTTTCGAAAGAGTTCTAGGAATTGCATTAAGCATTCCAGAGTTGTTGGTCATCCTTAAACCATCACAGGTTGAGACTTCCCTTTTCACGTTGAAGTTCTCCCTTTTATGCGGGGTGAGACCTCCCTTTCACGGTTGAAGGTTCCCCTCTTCAAAACATCAGGAACACTTCCTCTAGCAGAAGACTTGAGCTTCATGCCAAAATTGGAAGAGTTCCGAGAACTACACTTAGCGTTCCAGTGTTGGTGGTCATCGTTAAACCACCGCCCTTTATACCAACATTTCAGAGAGCACATTCAGCCTAGTGCTACCATGCATTTTTTGCACATTTTTTATTACATCTCTCTTCTTGGAATCATGCATAACCCTTCGGATTAAGGGGGGGAATGTTGGACACCTAATCCTCTAAGGGTTAGTGTGGAAGCCGAATAGAAAGGAAGTCCAAGAGACCTTGGGATGTGGAACCCAATGGTCACACCATGTACTATAAATGTATATCATTTGTTAATAATAAATGCACTCTCATGTTTATCTTTCCCATTTTGTTGTTGCCATGTGTGTGTTTAACAAATTATGCAAGATGTCCTTTTAGCATGTAGCTAATTTTCCACTTTGCATAACATGCATAGAAGCACACTTCATTTTCATCACATTTTCTACTAATTGTATTTTAGAATCTAGTTGTTTATCCATTAAATGAACAAATAATTTTTTCATAACATTTTTTCTACAAATAACAACCACATTAAAGTAAAAGTGGTTTATATAAAGTAATCAATGCCATTTTATATCTTTTAAAACTAATGGTGTTGATTGTTTATCAATTAGTTTTACTATAATGTGGTTTTTTCTAGTTGATAGATGACATGTGTGGGAAGGACTAACAGACCATGGTTGTCTATGGTAAAACATGGTCAAGCTATGGATGATGAGGGTTAATTATGGTAAACATATGATTGACTATAGTTGATCGTGGTCGACCCTAGTTGTCCACATTTAACTATAGTTTACTATGATATATTATTATTGACTATGGTTGACCATAGTTTGATCATGGTTAACCATGGGTTCCGGTTGTATCTTTGTAGACAGTTCTAAGCTCGGTAACTATGCCAAAGAATCTAAGTAAGGGTTTAATTGAATTGGATGACCAATGTATTAAACCCTTAACACTTGTAAAATCTAGATATTTCTAAGAAGTTCAAAGGGCTAATTTTCATTCATAACAGTATAAATCTTTTAGTTGAGTTTGAAAGTGGAAAATAAGAAGATATGTGATAATCAAACATCCATATTGAATATTTAACTAATCAAATACAGTTTATGTGTGCAAAATAATTCTATAGCCAAACAATATATGTTCAAGAGATGATAAAATGAAACAATTAAAAGATGTAGAGGGAATGACTTATACAAATTGTTTAGTTAATTAATCTCCATAATGATTATAACTTTGCAGTGGGATGTTAGGGAGATTGATACTCAATATAGACTTGCCCTAACTCCTATGTTACCTTAAACATATGTAGAAATAGATTATGAAAAACATAAATGAATAAACAAGAAAAACTCATATGAACACAAAAGTTGTTAAGAATGAAGACATAATCCTTTGATTATCTTCAGAGATATTTCAAAGTAGTACAATAGCGTCATTGGATCATCACAAGGGTTCAACCCTTATTTCTTCGAATTACAAAATACTATAGTGTAATTCAAAAATATCTATATCTAATAAAATTTATTACAAAACATAATATTATCCAAAACTGATTTGGACATTACAAAAATTGCTTTTCTGAACTAATTTGACTAATCAGCACAAAATTCAAGGGTGTTGTTTGATGACTGCTGCTTCAAACTGAATTCTCTACTTTATGCTCTTGTTATCCTGCTTTCTGCTCCTTTCACTGCAGCTGGTTGTTGGAATTCTACATTTTGTTTTATTCAATGAGTTCGAGTAATTTATCCCATATTTTGTGATCAGGGGCACAAAAGTTTACTCAAAATTCAAAGTTATCATATCGATGTGGAACCTAAACGACTGCGTAGTGCTCATCATCTTGAATCTGACGCAGCTCGTTTCACATGAAACAGACACCGTATGCTCCCAGAAACGAGTTCTGTTTGTTTTCCTAAACAGGCGAATTTTGCAAAAATGTGCAACGTCACACAATCAATAGTCCATACTACTGATGTGACAACCTGACTGAGTAGTTGACGTGGCAGTTGACTAGGCTCCTCTGGCAAATGATAGGGTACCAAGTGGCACGGTTCTATTTGTTTGAGTTGGTAGCATTTTATTGGTTTTTTGGATTTTGGTGGTGGGCAGTCATAGGCTGCACATGGCATGGCCAGGGGCCACCACATGGCAGCCCGAGGACCACCAAAATTTATGGCAAGTTATGAAGAACAGTGGGCAGGGTGAACCATAGGGGCTTCACTCAATGAACCTCTGACATATCACGTGTGTTCGTGGCATATTAAACAATACCCTTAATTTGACTACATATTGGAAAATACCTCTAAAAATTACATTATTTAACCCCCTACAAAAATGAACCCAATACACCTTCCCAATTTAAAAAACCCTTACTTTCACTAGATATTGTATGTAGCCATTTTTTCATTAACATTTTTTTATACCCCTTTTTATTATTTCATTAACTTTGAGCTCCATTTTTTATACGTGTCAATATAAAAAACCTTAACCCCTTATGTATCCCCCAATATATTATGTAATTTTTTCCTCAATATATATCCCCCAATATGAATGCATGTGGCATGGTATTGCTTCCCCAATGAAACCCCTATGGGTCGAACCCACGACCTCACAGCGGACAACCAAATGACTTCACCAAACCGGCTATGTAATGTTTCTTATTATACTATGGTTTTCACATGGTTTTGTTGTAATATCGTTTCGGCATTGGGGATGGGGACGGGTTTTAGCCCCAGCCCTGGTCGCTGCACCCTAGGTCCTAAGGGTGGGACCACGGGCCGGAGGATAGCTCCCACCACTAACCTTAACCGCGATGATAACCATTTCTGGAACATGTGACCACACCAAAATTAAGCTGCTCGTGCAAGATGTTATGCGGAGTTTGTAAGCTGCTAGCATTAACATTTAATGTGACCACCCAATATTTCCACATGTGACCACTCCAATGCCGCTCGGTTAGTTGGTGTTTAGTGGATTGGATAGGGGCGAGAGTTAAGAGCCCAACCCTGGGTCCCATGTGCCCCACATGCCTGAAAATTTTGGAATTAAGGGCTTAGTGGGAAAATTAGCGTGCTAGGCCAAGTTCACTGCGAAATTGGGAAAATTGGTGCTCCAATAGAGGATTTGGAGGCAAATTTGTAGGTTAGATGCCGGGTTTGGTGGAGTTTGTGGTGCGATTAGTGCCAAAACTTGGGGAAGCCATAACTAAAGGAGTTTTGATCCAATTGAGGAGCAGAAAGAGGTTTTTCATGCATTTTTGGGTCTTTTGAAGGTAATGGAACATGTTTCAGAGCCATTGGAGCACTTTTGAAGAGAATTTTTGTAATTTTAAGTCTATGGGTACTAGGATCAACCAGGAGGTTGAATCAGGTTTTGAAGGCTTTTTGTAATGGAGAGGACCTTGTAGGGGCTTCCCAGCCTTCATATGTTTTCTGGAACAACTGAGACATCTCTAGTGTAGCTCATGTTTCTCTTTTCTCATTGTGTCTTTGAGGAAATATCTCTTTTAGTACTTCAAGTCAATTTTTACACTTGTTATGCCCATTGTCAGATGGAGTATGTGGCTTGATTTGAGAAATATTTTTTTGTTGATTGTTTCACGACTAACTATAGGTTGTCATGTCTTTAGAGTGAGAGTTATTTGCAGAAGAATGTTTCCTTGAAGGGGAAACTAGCCACTCTTTTGGTCGGCACACTTTATGTACTCTTTATCACTGAAGTATTTTGAGTCTAATGAGATTGGGTCAAGTCAATGGAGGTTGGACCAAGGAGATGTAGCCCAGGAGGGGTGAACTATATCAATTTCTAAGTGTATTACTATTATGTTGTTGTTCAGTGTTTTACTTATGTTAATTTTCTCATGAAAGTTACATAAAAACACATAAAAGAAACTCATGTAAAACTTGCAATTTACCTCATAATCCTCAAGCACTTTGTTTAGTATTCTAAATTGGAATTTATCACATCAAACACTAACTTTCCCATTCAGATTAAGTTGGTATCAAAGTTCTTGGTTTTCTTTGTGAAAGGAAGATTTAACTGTTTGCAAGTGAATGTGATGCTTACAAGGTTGAAGCTCAAGAGAGGAGAAGGGAAGTTGGTTGAAGGTGTTGAATTTGGGTCAAGGAGACGGAGTGTAAGATTGCCACAATCTCCACCACCAGTTCTACCTCAAATTGTAGTTGAAGCTTCAGTAAGCATGTCACATGAAGGAGAGCATGGAAATATGTCAGAGGATGAGAAGGTTTTTAGGAAGGCTTTCTTTGACATGGCAAAGATGGTGAAAGTCCTCTATGAAGAGAGGAATACAATACTGCAAGGTGAAAGCTCCAAGCCTCCAAAAGGAGAAGGTTCTTCAGGAGGAGGAGGTAATGGAAATGGAGGCAAACCTCCACCATCTCTACCATCATTTCATCTTCATCTTCATCTTCACAGACATCTTAACCCTCTTCCACTAATACAACCCTTACTCATACTCATCAACATACCTCATAAGGAATTGGTAAAACACCCTTGTTAAAACTTGATATTAAATTTTAGCTGCCTATGTATAATGGTGAAGTGAATGCAGAGAAGCTTGAAAATTGGGTTTGTCGGTTGGAGGTCTATTTCAGAATTCAAAACCTTCAGGATGGTGACACAAAGATTCAGCTAGCTTCCTTGAGAATGGAGGGTGCAACACTAATATGGTGGGAATCCAAGACACAAGAAGAGATTAAAAAACATGGTAAGATCTCAATTTCTTGGTATGATTTCATTGTTGCAATTAAAATACAGTTTTACCCTATAGCATATATGCAGAAATCGATCATGAATTGGCATAACTTTAGGCAACTTAAAGGTCAAAATGTGCAAGATTACACCCAAGAATTTAGAAGAAGGTCTCTAAAGTTAGATGTAGATTTGCAATTGTAGGTTATAACCCTGATAGAAATTAGCTGCATACGAATTCTAAAACACAAAATTAAACAATGCGAGAGCATAACACATAAAACACATATACACAGAGATTTTCCCCTAGATCCCAAAACCGCGACTTCCAGCTTGATTTTTCATTATTTTTCTTTCAATGTTATAATACATATTTATACATGCCGAAGCATCCAATACCATGGACCGAAAAACCATCGCGTCTAATACCATGGACCGAAAATCATGCACAAAACCATAGGTGGGTCTACCCATCCTAACATAGGGTCCAAAACCAAAATTTTCCGGGGCGCTGCCCAGGACCCCATAAAGTGGGGTTACGAATACGCCTCAAAACCTCTACGACCCCCACCCCCCACTACACGATCGATGCAATGAAGGGGGGCTCTACCCCCCCTCTAACCCCTTGGTTAACTATGTGGGCTAGTCGTGGAAAGAATATAACACAACCCAACATTCTCCCACTTGTTGTTTTCTTTCCATAGGGGGCCACAAGAGAGCTAAGTAATTTTTTCAGCCCTGAAATCCCCATTGTCTCTCTACGCCATGAGAACTTCTCAGAGCTCACAGATATTGTCAATGCATCTACAATATTCTTCAAAGTGTCCACCATTACTAGCAACACCTTTTTGTCTTCTATCATATCCCTCACAAAGTGATACTGAACATCAATGTGCTTTGTCTTTGAATGATATGTGGGGTTCTTTGCCAAGAAATTTGTACTTTGGCTGTCACAGTCTATCCTTATAGCTCCCTGTACTAACCCCATACTTGAACACAATCTCTGCAACCAAACTTCTTCCTTGCTTGCATGAGTGGCTGCCATGTATTCTGCCTTGTAGTTGATAGTGCCACTACAGATTGTTTCTTACTCATCCAACTGACTGCACCTCCAAATAGGTTAAACACATACCCACTTGTAGATCTTCTCTGATCTAGATCTCCAGCCCAGTCTGCACAACAAAGCCACGAATATCCAACACTCTGTCCAATCCTGGTCTTCCTTGGTAGCACAAACCATAATCACTAGTGCCACGCAAATACCTGAAAACCCGCTTCACTGCTGTCCAGTGCTCCTTCCCTGGTTTTGACATAAACCTGCTCAATAACCCACATGATGTGCAATGTCTGGTCTAGTACAAACCATGGCATACATCAAGCTACCGACTGCACTTGCATATGGAACACGGGAAATGTCCTCTTCCTCTTCTTGTGTCTTGGGACACTGTTCAGCAGATAACATCACACCTATAGGAATAGGAACCTTCACCGGTTTACTATCCTGCATATTAACCTCTGCAATATTGTCTCGACATACTTCCTCTAGTTTAACCAGAGCTTCCTCTTTGCCCGATCTCTTTTAATTTCCATGCCCAAAATATAGTTTGCAGCACCGAGATCTTTTATGTCGAATTTGGAGGATAATTGGGTCTTCAAATCCTGGATAATTTCTTTGTCATTTCCAACCAGCAACATATCATCCACATACAAGACCAGATAAATAACACGGTCACCAATTAATATAAAATACACACAATGATTTGCTTTGCTTCTGGTGAAGCAAGTCCCCGTATAAATGTATCAAATTTCTGATACCACATCCTTGGTGACTGTTTTAACCCATACAGAGACTTCTTTAACTTGCATACCAGTTCTTTCTTACCCTTCACCGCAAAGCCTTCAGGTTGCTTCATGTAGATTTCCTCTTCCAAATTCCCGTGAAGAAATGTTGTCTTCACATCCATCTGTTCTACCTCAAAATCAAAAGCAGCAGCAACAGATAAAAGTAATCTAATAGAAGTTACCTTGGCAACAGGAGAAAAAATATCACCAAAATCAATTCCCGACACCTGGGAATAACCTTTTGGTACCAACCGAGCTTTGTATTTTCTCCACCTTCCCTTCTGCATTTGTCTCTTCTTGACCCCCCATTTGCTGCCAATGGGTTTCCTTCCAGCCGGCAACTCCACTAGATCCCAAGCCTCATTTTTGTGCAAAGATGCCATTTCATCAACCATGGCCTCTTTTCCAGAGTTTTCCATCCTCTGAATCCACTGCTTCCTTCATAGTTCTGGGATCATCATCAGTAACAGACAAAGCAAAGTTTGAACAGAAAGCAGATGGACTATACCTTCCTGGCTGCCTTCTTTCTCGAGCTGATCTTCTCATAGCCGGAGTTTGTGGCTCTTCATCTTCTGATTCCTCCTCCGCTACAGAGTCTGATTCTTCCTCCTTTAGTTCAAACTCTATCTTAACAGGTTCCTTTGGTTGGACTTCATGTTTAAT